>NJDC01007401.1:47929-72698 GCA_002245475.1 Calephelis virginiensis
TAAAGCATATTAATGTTAATTTTGTGTATTTTTGTCGCCAAGATCCATAATTGCTTTGTATGAAAAAAACAGTATATTGCTGACGTATTTTAGCATACATGGCCTCTTAATGTATTGACAATATCGTCTCAGGATATCGCGATGGATTTCGTTATTTGTTCACCACATTTTACACTTTTACACATTTATTTGTTGTTGTTACGAATTAGAGTGAAAACCTATTTTCAGTTTATCACATAAGCGGATTTTTTATAGCATATGACATTGAACAACTCCTGATGGTAAGAGGCAATAGTGACCTGTGGACGCAATTGATGTTATAGGTGCGTCTCTGTCCAGTGGCTTTGGTGTTCGGTATACTTGTACAAGTCGGAAAACGAAGCTCGCGCTGTGATTATGGCGGCAGGAATAAGTAAGGCCGTAACATCCTACCCGGATAAGTTCCAGCACAAGTGGCAATGCGTCATTTAACCTATTCTCGCATTTTACGAGTTGCTTGGCTGGGAGTCAGATTGCAATTAGCGTGAAGATTTCTTAAGTATTTCGATAGTAAAGTTCTGTCTTCATTAAAGATCGCTTAGCAACTTGACATGGTGGAAAATGGCGAAATTAGTTTATGATTGTCTGTCCCACTCGATCTAATGGCAAATTAATGAGACAGCTGTTGTTTCCCCAACCCTATAACCCATACAGACTTAGAGAATATGTGGTTATAGAGTGCACGAGTGGCAGATACTACGAGTTTACAAACGTGTGTGATAGTTAACAAGTATTTATTTATGTTATCATCTTGCGTTGGTCTACACACTAACACTAACTAACACAAACAAGAAAATGGAGTCCGAGAAAGTCCTTTAAACATTTAAACATTGTACAGTATCTCGCTATACGTTGTTCCATACTTTAGGGTTGCCTGGAAGAGATCGCTGACTTGGCGTTAAGGCCTCCTTTGTGTATCTTATAGTTTAGATTTTTTGATGTATTTGTGATTTCTCAAGAGTTATCGTATTGTATTGTAATTGGAAAATGTTGCTGAAAGGAATGAGTAAATATCTTCATCCCTAAAACTTCTTTAAAAGGTAGATACGTACGTACGTATGCGCTATCTAGCAACAAAATAAACAATTATTAAACAGTCAAGAAATGCCTTCTTGTGAGTACAGAAGTTGTACTAATTATACATACATTGCTTGAGAACGAAAGAGATATAAATATCGGGCGAGCTACGTACATTCCTGGCAGAGGAGGCCAAGACAAATATTCACAACGCATATGTGAGAACGTCCACACAGGGCACTCGTCAAAGACTTCGCGAAGTTAGATCTTTTTCATGTCTTTGATGTAAAATTTGTTGCAGTAACAAAAAACACATGTCACTGGCAACACTTTTCCGCCGTCATATGTTGTCAAATGTCATATACAGAAATGTGCTTGTAATCTTGGTCACACCCAAAAGAAGAGAAACAACAATTATGAGAATTATACTGTTTGTCGTATTGTTAAAAAATAGCATTAAATACTTTTGTCGGCAATATATACCACTGTTGTTCAAAGTTTTCATTTCAATCCAGAGCGAAGGTTCCCATGATATTGTGGCACAAGCATTGTACATCATGTATCCCCCTCTTATGGGACGCGCCACTGAATAAATAAATTTTAACTGATGGACCTTTTTATAAGTATAGACACATTTGAATAAGATTAGCTCCTCGTGTTTCCACAAGTTCATCCGGGTAGATTGTCTATGACGGCCTATCCTTCTGTTTCTCTGAAAGTCAGCTCGTAAGAGGCGAACATATAGATCACCGGTAACAAGACCGCTGGTGGTAGAGCCATGTGTATCAACTTGAATATTTGAATTTCAATCTTATATATTTATTTAATGAAAATATGAAATCTGACCTTGCCGTTAGGTCCAACAACTGACATTATTAATTTAAAGTAGATGTCTATTACTGACGAGTACGTAATTCTAAGTGTTATTCTAAATATTTATATCGAAGTTATGAAGAAAGCGACAGGGGGCAAAGTACTCAGTATTATTATCAATTAAATTGTTTAATTTACAATAAAGAATGTTAAAATTTATTCTGTCTTTTATTTCTGACGTGATGATATACTTATAACAAAAATAATACTAATCAAGAATCCTTCCGGTCAGTATGATAAAATTACAGGTTTCGTTTTTGTTTAGCGCATTCGATACCCGGTTAAACCAGGCAATAAAAATTTATGAATGCAGTATAAATTATCACAATTAAAATAAGGTCTTCTTTCAGTGTAATTTTCCATATAAGTACAATCTCTCAATGTCGCATAGCCTGGGACGTCCTGTATTATTTTGCAAAATTACGGAAAAATAAATAATAAATAAATAAATTATGGAACCCATTTCAAGTAAACAATAACTAGCTATTGTCCGCGTCTTCGGAAGCGTTAATTTCGGAGTAAAACAATTTCTCTTTTCATACGCCGTAAATATTTCGTGCCGATATAAGAAGTAGTGCCCTATAAGCACCTCTAATTGTTGGAACCCCACATTGCCGATGTGGGGTTCCAATAATTAGGGAACTCTTATATTTTTTTGGGATCGGACCTAAGAACAATTCGCGGCTCTGCGTCCGTGATGTTACATAAGCAAGAAGCAGCGCAAGGGTTACTTTACCAGGGGTAAACGGTGTATTAAATAAATAGATAAATACTTACTGGGATAGATAGCGATTAATACTGATTATAAGAAAGAGGCATTTAAAATAAGGTAGGTACTTTTTAAACAAATTTTATAAGATATAACTGGTTACTGCCAGTCAACCTTAGGAGACTTTAGCAGACTTTATTGTAGGTCTTTTTATGATGTACATTTCCGTAGTACATTATTTTGATGTATCTCAGACAGTTTCATTACAAAATATGTAATTTTCTCCACTATACAAATACTTAACAAGAATATGCTATGCTATGGCTATAAATAAATAAACCTACAGGAATGCATTATCTAAACAACAGTAAAAACCGCATCAAAATTCGTTGCGTAGTTTTAAAGGTCGAAGCATACACACAAACAGTGAAAAGCGACAGTCTTTCATACCTTTTAGTGTAGTGAAGAGCTTATGACGTCAAGTGGGAGCTTTCAAAACCAAGGTTAGGTAAACCAAGGTAGGTTTTAGAAATATGAAGTTATAATAAGCCTTAAGAAATATTGAGCTTTTCCCTTTTTACAGTGTTTTTCCTTTCTTTATACTACTCACGAATATTGAAATGGCTAATATTTAAAACATGAAAGTGGTTTCCTTTCATGTTTCTGTTTCATGTTTCTGTTCATTTGTATTCTGTAAAAGGCTTCACGATATATAAACAACAAAATTTTAATAAAAGTTTTGTTAATTTTCATAATTGGACCGAGTTATGCCAAAATGTACCAACTGCATAAAGTTAATTTCGAGAAAACGGCGTCGAAAGTTAGTTTTGTAATTACATGTGGTTCTACTATTTTTTATTAAGTAATTTATTATTATTATCAGTACATGTCTTAAAATATGTTATTAACATTTTTAATAACATATAATTAACATGTTATTAACATTGTTAACATTGACTCAAAGTCATTTGGTATTTATTTAAATTATCAAGGGTTTACCACATGTTTTTTGATGATTATAGCAGAATTTTGTTTTTTTTTATGATATTGGAAGGCAAACAAGCAGACGGATTTCCTGATGTTAAGAAATTCATGCCGCCTAGAGACACCAAAGGTGGTAATGGTGCGTTGCCAACTTGAGGCCGGGATGTTAGGCCTCGAGCAAAAGCAAGTTTACCGGCTACCTTACCCTCTGAACCGGAACACGTCATGACGTTATGGTGGCAGGAATAGGTAAGGCGGTGGTACCAATCCGGGCGAGTCGCTGCTAAACTCTACCACCTAGTCAGATGTCATGGTGTTAGTGACGGTAAGCCTATGCTCGCCTTTTACGAGCTGCCTGGTAAGGAAGGCAGATGGTCTTTTCTACAAAGGAGCCCGGACCACCACGGGGGAAATTGTTTTAGACTTATGTGTGCCTTGGTTCATAGATATTTTTTTGTGTCAAATGTAAATGTATGATGGGTTGTTTTTGCTAAGTAGTAATATAGTACATTCCGATCAGTTTGGTATTTACTCATTTTTTGTTAATTTGTGGGTTGGTATATTTTGGCATAACTCGGTCCAATTATTAAATGTCAAAAAAAAATATATTATTGTCAATAAAATTATCAATCATTGTGTGAAACAAGTCCTTGTGTCAAAATTACGTGGACAGAGTAAATGTTTTCCTAGCACATGCTCTATAGAGTTCGCAATTCCGACACCTAGCTCCATAAAATCGTACTTCCACACAGGTGTCTTAGACACTGTTTTGTGGTGCGTACACTCTATGATACTCAAATCTGAGTATGGAACATTATCTACAACGTCATACGCTAAAATTTTAATCTGTATTGACTTTTCCAATGACGTCATCACACTACAAACCAAAAAGCACCTTATAATATAGCAAAAGGGTTGCATATCCCTTGCATTACTTGACCTCGATATTGATTGAGTGACGTCATAGAGAGGCTAGCTGGTATGACGTCACGGTTCCGTGCGAGGAATATTAGGTCAAATGCTTTAAATATCTGATATGATAAAATTATACGGTATCGATTTTTCCAAATTGGATAGGAATGGAACATTACAGGGCATGATTGTTTGCTTAATTACAAATTTGTGGACTTGGAGGGAAGGGTTTAGCAGCCACCTAACACCGGAAAGCAAGAATATGGTTCAAAATTATTCTGCGAAAGCAAAAGGCTCGTAATGAACAGATGTCTTAACCCCGCAAAGAACAGAACCGACAGTAGAGGTTGACCTACGAGCAGCTCTCTGGTTGTTGTGGTACAAGCGGTTGTTGTGTGTGCCAGTGGTCTCGGCAACCAGGATCTCAGAAACAACACGAGAACCCTGGGTTCTAAAAGCCATCTTGTACGTGAGGAACAACTGGGCTTACCTCTTGTAGGTATAGGATGAGACCGTAGGTAAACTAATCTCGTCGAGTACCAGTGTGTTAGGTCACCATTTCAACGATCACTATCAGACAAAGACTTACAGCCAGTTTCCGAAACGCCAATCTCTTCGTAACAGTTGTTTGCGTCTAAGCTGAATGGAACTGATATTCAGTTCCGTTCAGGTGTATGCTGTAAAAGGCTTCACGATTTATAATTAACAAAAAATAAAGGGGGTTCTCATAAATTGAAAATTATAGATGTATCGTATTTTTATTTTAGCACTTGCCCTGTGCTTGGGATAAATTTTGTATAAGTTTTAAAGAAAGAAAAAATTTCGCCCCAGACAGGATTTGAACCTGTAACCTTTCGTCTCAAGCCGACGAATGCTCTAACCAATTGAGCTACTGAGACGAAAGGTTACAGGTTCAAATCCTGTCTGGGGCGAATTTTTTTCTTTCTTTAAAACTTATAGAAAATTATAGATGTATGTTGCAACATTCAATCAAATATTACTTACTACTTTCAACAAATGTCCAAAGCGTGCCCTCAGCTTACCGTGCTGTGCGGAAAATGCCTAGCAACATTCTTAAACCTAGCTAAAGCATTCGACTCAGTAGGAACATTCACTAGAAAACAAGCGGCGCTTTGGCAAACACAGAAAAATCCGCATTGAAACGCTCTATCCGTTTAAAAGTTATAATGCCACACACACACACTCCATTTTCTGTCGGGGATTAACAAAACTTTTCATTTTCCCTCGGGGGTTGAAATAACACATTACAATTGTTTGGGAACTACGACACCACAGACAAACACACATATACACACACCAACACGCTTAACTCACAACATCTCTCTTTTTGATGAGATTTAGAAGGAACTGCAAAGATTAATACCTGATACCTTAACTTTTTAAACTATGATCCCTCAGCGACCTCCCAGTTCATTCATCAGGTCCTTGTCATCAAGTCCGCCTCATCAGCAAATATTACCAGATCTAGTCGAGACGAATTGAATAAGCCCAAACTCGATGGTTTTACCAGTAGTCGTTCCAAGGTTACGTCTTCTATCTTCGAGCTCCATTATCAGACCAGCTCAGTTGTACCGCCATGCGTTAGTGTATTAGCTGTAAGGTCTCAGATATGTGAAATAAATACCCATTATTCGTCTTATATCAATTCCGATGCTTACTAATGAGCTACAAATGAGCTGATGACCTTAAAATCCTTAAATCCTGAAAAGCAATTTTCATATGTGTCGATGTCGTATACTCTGTTATCGTACCTTTATAGTGACTGACATACTTATAATGTTTCTTACGACTGAACCCTGCACCACTCACACTATTTGGCCACATTATTTTTAAAGGACTTTGTAAGATATTATAAAACTTAATCCCTTCAAACTTAAAATAAAGCAATTTTATGAATATCGAGGATCTTTCACTAAGTACAAAAGACGAGGCAGGAAAATGAAGGCTTTGTAGGCTGCATTACGTGGTAAGGAAATCATAAGTTCCTCCACAGATACAATACGTTTAGTTTTAGAAGCGTCAAGCATTTATTTAAAATATATCAAGTTTCAATGTACGATATTTAATAAAATAAGTTAAATAATAATTTTTGTAAGAATTTAAACCTAACAAATAAGTTAGAATTTAGCAGTACATAAATATACGTAGATACACCAGTTTATGGTAGGGGTAGTATTACTTGTTTTATGGGTAATACTTGTCCTAAAACGTCAAGCATACATTTAGATTAACTAAATATAGACAGTATACGTAAATATCATTAAAACGCATTTAATAAAAAAATCTATATAAACTGTACACAAACTTATAATAATTTAAAACAAAGTAGATATAAACAATATCCTTGTACTAGAACTTTCATTATAGCCTAAAAAGCGAGACGGGAAAATGGGACCGAAATGACGAGTATTTGTTAAGATTACAATATAGAGTAGGGGAACCATGAGTTCTTTGTAGAAATGTCAAGCATTTGTTTAGACTACAAACATATTTGAAAAAGCAATTATATAAAATGTTGCCAAGTGGGAGTGTCACTCGCGCATAAATTATTCCGTGATTGAATTGAACAGTAGCAAACAATATTTGACTAGATGTTCCAAAGTACCGCTAATTATTTATTTTTCACCAACAAGAACTAAATTTACAGACTGAAAAAAATATTCCCGATATTACGCTATCACACAGTGACGAAACGTTAAAATCGTTTTTGCTTAGATATAAAACTGTGTAGAGCTTGTAGAGTTAGAGCGCTTAGAGTGAGAATCTTGGCTCTACATGAAATCTGATAACTTTTTGACAGTGCGAGCCATAATATGAACTCGTCTTGGCTACATTTTACATGTAAATGTTTTTGATGGAATAGTTACTTTTTAATGATGTAGGTCGATACCAAAACAACAAATTGAATAGTATTGAAAGGCACATAAATAAACGGATTACTTATTAATGACAAAAACAAAAACAAAATATGTTTATTTTGCGTTGCCAAATTAGTCCTATGTATTTTATAACACAACAATGACTTAAAGTCATTATCGTGTTACAAGGGGTGCAACAGACTTATGTACTACCACTTTGACAGTCAGTCAAACAAGAATCTCTACACCACGATTAATTAACTCATTGAGATTTAAGTTTATTAACTGGAACGAATGAAAACTAATTATTCCTCTGTTATTTTAAATCATGGTCGTTTGTGTCGTCAACTCTCAGCGTCTCGCAGGCGCGCACTCCCATCCCCAAAACGATATTACGCCCCCATACAGTGTTATGGTGACGATAGAGCTTGATGACTATGGTCTTGTAAGTTGTGACCACGGACTTTTATATCAGGGAGGTAGACGACGCATACTTTTCATAAATGACAAGCTGCGTCACCTGCCATTGCGTCAACGTTTCGTAATATGGCATAAAAAGTGTTTTACATTCATAAAACGACCATTCGTCGACACACGAAAAGTTGAAAATTCCGACATATTTCCAAACTTGTTTCGGTAAGCCATGACATCCTCTGAAGACGCAGCATGAATATTCAAATGTAGTATTAATGTGTACAGTGTTCATACATATGTATATATAAAGTGTTTCTGCGTTCAGTGATTATTAAACGTCGTTACGCACGTTTTAT
Source organism: Calephelis virginiensis (assembly GCA_002245475.1). Lineage (NCBI taxonomy): Eukaryota > Metazoa > Arthropoda > Insecta > Lepidoptera > Riodinidae > Calephelis > Calephelis virginiensis. Next base: position 56,113 of record NJDC01007401.1, read on the forward strand.
ACATGCTTCTTCAGTACTGACTGAGTGATATTTGTATAAAAAATAATCCTCATTTCGCGTGATAATAGCATCACGCCTGATGCACCAATTTTTATAATTGTTTTGTTGTTGTGTTAGTTATTGTCAGGAGAAAGTTATTATGAACAGAAAAACAGAAAAAAATGCAAGAAGAGTAGGATAAGCAATTTTTTAATCAATACAAACTTTTGGTAGGTTCATAATGACATTATCAAACGACAAGAAGTTCGCCGGGTCAGCTACTATACATATAATATAAGTAAATGTGTTTATTTGGTAGTAAAAAGCCATCGCTATTGCATCTGACCACCTCGTTGGCGAAGAGTCGTTAGTGCACGCAAAACGCCTCCGATCACCACCGAGGTCTGCGATCTACTACTTATTTCCGATAGGGTCTAGGTCTTTATTAAATTTCTTTTTGTATCGGTATTGTCAACTGACGCCTATTACACAAACAGTTTTTTTTTAATTCCACACTTTGGAGGTAAGGAAATATAAAATTATGAATTAAGATATGGTGAAGTGACAACTAAATTATAAAATAGCACTATGTAGGGGGTTTATGAGTAACGACTCATATGAAGTAACTATGGTCACGGTTATCTCAAGTCTCATAACATAAAATGCTGTAATTTTCCCTCTATGTTAATGAAATATGGTACCGTCACGCATTTCGCACAGCAAAGTTGGGTAAATGTTAGAACAATCACGATTTATATTTCATTTGATAAACGCAGCTGGATGTTCGCAATTTTCCAACGATTCATTTTCATTTGAAAAGTCCGAGACAAGCAACAGAGGGACACATTATTTACAGGGATGATAAAACAACTAACTCCTAAAATTCTGGTAAACATAACGGTGTAAACAGTTCCGCGTAGGGTTAGCCTGTTAAGGTTTGGGCGACTTCTGCACTGGGGTCCGTCACCAGACAAACCTTTCTTAGTCTTAAAGCTGACTTGAACGAAGTTGTTCTTAGCAAAATTACAGATAGGTTTTGATTGGAGGTATTGTTTTTTTAAATTGTATGTTTATACTAGCTGTGCCCGCAACTTCGTCAGCGTGGAATTTAACAAAAAAGTTTTGTTGGTATTTATTTTTCTAAAATAAAAGTAACCTAAGTTATCAGCTACCTGCCTATTTTTTATGGCAAAAGACAACGAACAAACGCGGGGCTGAGATAACCGCAGTCTATAGTCACTAATGATGTTGTAGCCTGTAGGGCCATCGCTATCCTATAGCCTAGGTGCTCAATCTATTGATCAATTCTAACGACTACCGACTACCCTCCGGGCTTGAACATAGCGCTAATGTTATGACAATTTCACGTTCCGGGCAACATTGCTACACTGCACTCTGCCACTAGCGGTCTTTTTGGTAACGACCAGCTTCGCCTTTGCTCGCCTACGACGAGCAGCCAGGTAAGACGACATATTGTCTATTCTACACAGAGGACCTGGACAAACTCGGGCAAAAGACCGGGAGAACTTGAATTAAACTTCAAGTTCGCCCGGTCTTTCGCCGGCAATTGAAGCGTAGTTTTTTGTATTTCTTTGTTATTTTTTTGCATGTCAGTTACTCGCTTTGAAAACCCTTCTACAACTCAATGTTTTTATACATTTTGTATATATTATGTATAACTACTTTTGTTAAGTAGGTAACAAGCAATTTATGTTTGCTGGGTCAGTATTAGAAAAAAATCCCAGAATGTATTTTATTACATTATTGCTTTACTCCTGCCAAACCCGCCATCATTCCAATTTGACAGCAGCTCCACAGTTCCTAGCTGAGTTGGAAGAACAAGCTGAGGCCTGAGATAGCTACACAAGTTTCATACACAATATTCATCAAACAAATGTTATATGACAAATACAGTTTAATTCAATAAACTGAGACGCGTGTTACAAATTTTCGACAATTCATTTTCATTTGAAAAGTTGGAGACAAGTAACGGAGGGGACCGTCACGAGTATTTACTTAAACGAAAGAACAACAAACTCCTTATATTCTGGTAAATAGAATGGTGTAAACATCTCTGTTTAGTTTACGTCTATGGATCAGGTTACGAGTGGAGCGATAATCATCCGCTCATTATCCGGTACTAGCTGATCCGGCAAATGTTATTTTGTCATATCACCCATATCACGTTGCGATAGCGTTGTATCTATGGAAATACAAAATGATAAAAAAAACATAAATTCGGTCAAGCCGAGGCCTAATTAGTATTGTTTACTTACATTCATATTAACACATAATACTTAATTTAGTTTTGTGTTGAAACAATCCGTTTAACTATTTAACTTGATATGAGATGTTTTTGATTTAATATCTTTTAATTAACATTGATAGTTTGAAAATGATAACATTTCGTATTTCATGGGATCCGGATATGCAGACATGCGGCCAAGATTCTTGTAGAAAATGTTTACTAGCTACCTTTTTCTGACCACCTACCGTATGCAACGCAACATAACAGAGACGAGCATTGACATTATGGCACGTAAAGCGGAGGTGCAGAAGTAAAACCGGAAGTGCAGTCACAAATCTCACCAAATTCATGTAGCTAGTGGCGAATAAGCCAACGCTAGTCTTTTACGTGCTGCTTGGTAGGAAAGAAGTCGGTCCGTTTTTTGAGGCAGACCAACACGAAGAATACTTCAACTCCCATATTTCCCAACTTCTCGCTTACGGTTCCGCTTCTTCCGTTTCTATAATATATGACCGTTGGAAGATTTGTTACCTGCTACTGGAAGTTCGTTTGTTCGAAGTCTATGAAGTGACACTATTCTACTCCATAACAATATTGATAGAAGATTATGAACGAATTTTGTTTTAAATTAAATTTTACGATGTTTTATTAGTTGGTACAACTTCAGTTTCTCTTGCATAGATGCAATGTTTGCCTGGCTTTTGTTGATTTTTTAACATTTAGACAAAGTCAATTAAGTAGGCAAACCTCAAAAACTACTGATAGGTACATTACTAATGATGATAGGTGCATTATGAAAAGCACCAGCTTTTAAAAAAATTAAAAATATCAAATGCTGATCCAGCTCTCCTGTCCGCTGTAGAGACAGACCATGTGCCTCCCCGAGCTCGTAAGAGGTGAGCTTGAAATTAAATGAAAAATATTTATATGCGTAACATGTGTGTTAGAAAGTTCTTACAAAGTTATTTAGGTATTCCAACATATTCTACCACATTGTGGTGTGCAAATATTTTAATATTTATACTAAATTATGTACATAATATAAACATTTTTTTTATAATATAAACAATTTTAAAATGTAAATAAATTTAGCCCTTTCTAACGTAAACTACCACCGTTTCCAAACTGAGCAAGTCAGGAGAAGAAACGGCGAAACAAATTCCCGGCAGGCAGGACTATAACCTATCATCCTTGTAGTACCACCCACCGTTTCCAAGCCTAGCCAGGCCGGAGAAGAAACGGCGAAACCAACTCCTCAGCAACCACGATTTCTGAAGTTTTAATAAATTACTATTGTTACAAACATTATATTATTTATGCTTGTATGTTAAATCTTTAACACCATAATATGTTTTCTCTAACAGCAAGTTAAATAACTTCTTTTGAAATCTTTTAATTGCAGTGATTTACGATTATCAGAAATCAGTTTGTATACACGAATGGACATGAAATATACATTATTTTTGTAAATATTGAGCATTTGGTTAGGCACATGGAGTTTCTCAATCTTTCTAAAATGTAATAAACCTTGGACTTCCGCATTTGTCTGAAACCAATGATAATGCTTTTAAGAAATACACATACAGCCAAAATATATAAACAAGGTAAAGGTAATATTTTACAATAGTTTGAGATACTTAAGAAGTGTCTTGCATGAATGCAACTGATTAACACTAGACATCGCTCGCTTACATTTCTTTTGATGTCTAAAGATTTTAACTAATTCTACAGACTTTCCCCAAATAGGAATACCATATTGCAAAACAGAAAAAACATACCCATAATACCCTAAAAGAGATGCATTTAACCCTAACACTTATCTTATTAGTCTTAACACATATACGAACCTATCAATTTTATTACAAAGTGAATCAATACGCGACTTCCAATTGCAAAATTTATATTTTTTTATTCCTAGGAAGCTAGAAAATCTACTTTCTCTATAGCAGTAGATATTATTTAAAAAAATATATCTCTCTATAATGTGCTTAAAATTCAACTAATTTTGTCTTCGTAAGATTTATTTTAAGATTACTTCCATTTAAACATTCAAAGTTATTCAAAGTTTTACTTGGTTCTTCAAATAAATCATTTCAATTTTTGCACTTGATGAGAAGGGTAGTATAGATATATAATATAGATAGTCAGCAAATAAGATGAATAAGATTGGTTCATGATTGATAGCATCAGGCAAATCATCTATGTAAATTAAAAAAGTAATGGCCCTAAACACTATCTTGTGGCACTCCACCGTCATTAAAAACATAATTGGAAGGTTAGGGCTTTCTTGCGGTTTCCACTTATTTTAGATATTTCAACACATTGCTTTCTATTCCCTAAATAACTTTTATACCATTCTAATGATTTACCTCTAATACCATATCTCTCAAGATTTGTTAACAAAATTGTATGTGGTACACAATCCAAAGCTTTACTCATAACTAAAAATACAACCAGTGGAAACTTTATACTATTTAGGCATTCAGTTTTTTTTAACTAATTCAAAACATGCATAAACTGTAGAATTGCCTTTCTAAATCCATATTGATTATTTTTCAATAAGTTAAAATAAAGTTAATAATTGTATAATTTGTCATATATTATTTTTTCATGACATAGTCGATAAAAACGAGTCCGTATACAAGGCCCTTTTATTTAATTAGGTGTCCAATTGTGAGACAATTGTAATCACGTTATTCTCAATTATCTTGTATTAGATAATAGATATGATAATTGAATACTGTCTAAAAATTTAGACACTTATTTTAAAAAGGATTCTTTTTAAATACTATCAGTCTTACTAATAAAAAACTGTTATATACGCGTTTACGAAGTCAATAATTATACAGCGTTTTAAGAATGAATAAGATTTACACAACGCCTAGGCAGTATCTTTACTAATAAACTTTTTCTGAGGTCTGTGTAACTATTCGGAAACTATTTGACGTGTTCATATGTAATTTCAGAAAGAATATTAGGACTAATAAAACAACTTTTCAAAACGTTTTATTAATTATTTATTATTTATTTCTAGACAGTATTAGAATGTTATTTGTTTTGTATTATTTAGTTATTATTAAAAATGTTTTTATGCATGTCTTTATCGTGACGCAATTGATTTTAGAACGCTAGTGATCACAGATCAACATTGACCTATAAGTCCTATTTCTATGCAGATCAATATCTTTTGATGTTTGTTTGGATGTTTGTATGGCACAAACATGACAATTTGTACTATTTTTATCAAAGTTCATAATATTATGTCGGTATTAAACCTTTTTTAATATTTTAGGTTTTTATATTGATCTACTATGTGTAATTTCTAATTAATATTATAGAAACGTATATTATAGAAATTACTAGGTGGTAGAGTTTCGCAGCGACTCACCCGGATTAGTACCACCGCCTTATCTATTCCTGCCGCCATAACGTCATGACGTGTTCCGGTTCGAAGGGTAAGGTAGCCGGTAAACTTACATTTGCTCGAGGCCTAACATCCCGGCCTCAGGTTAGAAACGCACCATTACCACCTTTGGTGTCTCTAGGCGGCGTGAATTTCTTACCATCAGGAAATCCGTCTGCTTGTTTGCCTTCCAATATCATAAAAAAAACGAAAGTCTGTCTCTCTTTTTGATGCTCTTATACTGTTAAGCTGCTGAACCGATTTTGATAAAATTTGATATTCATATTGCTACAGACTTATTTTTCAAATATCAACTCCAAAAGGACTATCATTGGTTATGATTTTTTTATGAAAATCATAACTGTTTTATGCTGACGAAGTCGCAGGCAAACAGCTAATGGCATATACTCGTAATCTATCGTAGACGAAGAACTCAAATAGCAACTCGTGTTGGTCCAGGGCCGTTGAGAAGAATAGACCATTTCCTTTTTTACCAAGCAGGTCATAACACAGTTAAAGCTTAAAAGACGATAAGCGATAGGTCATAAAACAGAAAATTTTACACATGATTCGATCTTTAGCAGCAGCAAGCAACATCTGTTTACAATAAAATTCGCCATTTTCAGCCCTAAACAAGCCCTAAACAAGAGTGTCAGCAAGTGTAAAGCTTGCGTAAATTTGTATGAACATTAGTGCCTCTTATGGTTAATGTATACCTTCATTGTTTGTGTCATTTTTTTTAAAAGTAACATTTTTTCCATTCATTGTTTATACATTTTGTATTCACTACCGAATTTTCTTTATTAGTAAGTTCGTATATGTCGCGATTCATATCATACAATAACAGGTTAATGGGCTAAATAGGCACCCGATAACCTATTCCTGCCGCCATAACTGTATTTAACGCCACTGTATTTGGCACTATTTTGTCGGTGGTTGATAGATTTTCTCACTAAGCCTACCAATTATTTTGGTGTCTCGGTTGTTGTAAAAGCCTGTCTGTCTGTCGCTGTCTTATACAATAAAAAAGATACATAAAAAAATATCGAATCGAAAATCCTCTTTTATTTTAATTTGGTTAAAATATTTTGTGAAAACAAAACAAAACGGAGCGGGCACAGGTCCGGGAACTACAGGTGGAATGTCCCCGTCTCGTGCTTACGCGAAACAGTTGAATATAATTTAATCGCGGACGAAGCCAGAAGCCAGTTTCAAACACAATAAACTTAAAAAAAAGAGTCCTAAGAATAAACAGTGCGAGAATAGAGCGGGCCGAAGTTATCCCGTGCTCCCGAACGGCATTCGCTCTTGACCCCGTGATATTTGCACGGCCCCATTTATAGCCCAGGACGCATTGAATGTTCGCCTCTTACATAAAAAGCCAATCTGTATGCACATTTGGTTATCTTACAATCGATTAATATGGACCTGCACAAGATCTTAGCCATGGGGTCCCGGCGTCGGTCCCGGCCTCCTTAGTAACACTAGTTACTAAACTAACGTAACTATAATATTAGTAATAAAAAACAAATATATAAATAATGTAATAAATATATAATAATATACAAATGGATTATTCAATTAAATATGTCTTTTGTAAATGTTTTTGTGTCGAATTAAATGAATAATTGTAATTAAATGATTTGGTTACAGAATTTTGATATCCCCGAAGAGGTAGGCAGAGGCACAACCTGGACACCCACGACTAGCCGAAGACACTAAGTCCCACAATGTGATAGGTGGCAAGCCTATTGCCAACCGGGCACGTATCCAATCCCGAGCAACATTTTTTTATTAGAAAATTAGTAAAACCACATTTTCTTTTTGTTACCCGACCCGGAATTAATAACTACAACATTATCAAATTAAATTGGATTGGGTATTATTATCTTAATGAATGAGTAAATTTGTGAAATTAAAATGTGACATTTGAATTGTTTTTCATTTGTTATTTAATGTGTGTCATATCCTATTAATATTATAAATGCGAAAGTTTGTAAGTATGGATGTATGGATGTTTGTTACTCTTTCACGCTCGAATAGCTGAACGGATTTGTCTGAAATTTGGAAGACAGATAGATTGTGACCTGGATTAACATATAGGCTATTTTTAATCCCGATCGCACACCGGGTTTCTGTGAAAACGCGGGCGAAGCCGCAGGTAGCAGCTAGTAGTTACTATAATTATTGTCAAATTGCATGCCTTAAAAATGGTCAAATATGTGTGACTGCTATGTTAAATTTGTAAGAACCATTGTACCATATTTGAAGCAATAAAAATATTGATTGATATTGATAGAACTATACAATGCTTTTATACCGATCCATATCCGTCCATAAATTTCGTAAGGCAGTTATAATTTTTTTCGTCACAATCAGCTGAGAAATACGAGAAAATAGGTAAAAAATTAAGTTTTTCACTGAAATAGGACCGAACATAATACTATTCAATAAATTATCAATATTACGCAGACGCTGCACTGATCTAGATTCTGGTTTACTTCTCAGCAATTTCAAATTCCAGTTTTAAATAATTGTGTTATGTTAGCAAATTGTTTTTTAGGAATATAATCAACGAATGGACCCACATAGGAAGTTACTACTTTGAAAAATCTCACTTGAGATTTAGGTTGGAGAAGGGAGTTGTACAACAAATTGTCCGGATTGACACAACTGTCTCTTGTCAACTTGTCAACAGTCTGGTGCTCGCAACTGTCGTTTTTTCGGTCAGGAGATCAGAGTAGAAGGAAAATTTACTCAGGAGAGAAGCTCGACACTTCAGCCACCTTTAACACCTCCGGTGCCTGTAGCACCATGTAGCTGTATCATAGGACCTGTGGCCCTGCAAACCTGGTGGTTAACACTTACGGTGCTAGTGAGAAACAAATCAACGATCTGCCTTTCGAGTTCCTGGGAAGGAAAGTAGTTTGCCGTTATTTTTCAAAGAACTCTGTTATCACTCTGGTATCCTTTATTTTTCAAACCTCAATTTTAAAGTAAAAGTTAATCCTAATTATTTTTGTTTTCAAAGTCATTGTTCACCATATACAGCTACTGTTTCCCCGATCTATGTTGTCAACATCTTATTTCAAATTCCCACTGTGAAGCAGTACGAATGGGACCATAAAATCCGTACATTTGTAAAACCCTTCCCCGAGGACACCCGCACTCGCTACCCTTGATACATAAACAGGAAAACATTCTGATTTCATTATATTGAAGGCTCTATGTTTCTTTTTTATATTTTTATCGAACTTCCGTTAGCGAAGATTTTCCCTTGACCTACTAAAATATTGTTGTGATAAATTGCCAATGAATTAGCAATTTGTCTTCCGTAGGTAGACAAATTATAAATAGGTACATACTGACGCAACATACCACAGGTGGTAAATGGTAATCACCGTAACATGCGCTGCCAAGCGAAGACAAGGATTTTAATTTTTTTGTAAATTTAGACAGTCTACAAACTTGCGTCCTATACCTAGTAGTATAAAATGGTAAACATTGCATCTGTGTTTGTTCGGTATTACTCTATAAGTATTTTCTCTACAAGCAGCAGTCCACAGTTAACGTGTTTACGGAACTGATTTGAGAAGCGAACAAAGATATTCTCCGTAATGGAGCAAAGATAACGAAGCAATAATTCACTTGGCAACTTTCCCATTCAACGTACGGCTGCATCAGCTTTTAATTTATTCAGTATTATTATCGACAGGACCAAATTGTTTCAACGATTACGATATTCATGCTATGGATTATTATTTATGCTATGTATTTAAGGCGGATCATTTAATTGGATGTTAATGATTTTGATTGTCGACCGACCAGTTGCCCTACGTTCCAAGCCGGAATATGCCTAAGGTAAGTTTTCACATAAATATATAGGAATAGGTGAATAAGTGGTGGTGCTAGATAAAATTGTGGTATCACATATAGGCAGGTGTGTGTTGAACGTAATGTCACTGACTTTCAATCTGCAATTTAGGATACAAGAGGTATTTCGCAAGCCCGCTTTATAGTTATTAACCGAGTTCAAAAAAACGACGAGGTTCTCAATTCGGCCGGAATATTTTTTTTATGTATGTACACAGAATTCTCAGAGGCTTCTGAACCGATCTACGTAATTCTTTTTTTAGGTTTGATGCGGAATAGGTTCAAATTGGTCCCATAAAAATTTTATTCAGGTAGGCCTATTAGTTTTTATTTTATGAGCATTTTTCACCTATTTTCACCTATCCCGACGTTTATTTTTATTAAAATAAATCATACCAGCACTAAACTAAAAAGTGTTAAATAAAAATAACTACGCTAATAAAAACCGACATCAAAACTAAAAAATATATATAGATTTAATATTTATTAAATACTACCTTTTATTTATTTGTGCCAATTACTAATATGTTTGAAGTCGGTGTCAAGCCTTAAACTAATAATTATATAAGTAAGTAAGTATTAAATTGGTTTTTATTAACGTAGTTATTTTTATTGAAAGAAAACCATATCATAAAAACTATCAAAAAACTGTATTTCTGTTCGGTTTGATCCTTTGACTTTGCACAGGAACATTAATTCTAACAGCGTTTCCTACCAGATCATATACCACGGGATGTGGTCAGGGGAGTTGTTCAGATTAACACCAGCTGGTGGGTTACCCCGCGGATATAGCGTCAGAACACACGAAGGTAGCGCTTGTCTATTGTGCGATTCCGAGAATACAATATTTTCCCTTCCCCACACACCCTTATGTATGCATGAGGCTGGTTCCTTTTCAATTTGTTTAATATCCAAAGTGGTTTATGAGTTAAATTTAACAATATGTAATATTTTGTTCACGCAAAACACGCCTGCTCTATTTGTATCTCTATCCTACCTCTACGATATCTGTCACCAAAGTCAGTACCCTGTCAAGTTTTTGAGATTGGAATTTAAACCTGGAAAAATGATTGCCTGGTTTCGGCGAGAGGGATGCAATTCAAGTAGAGAAAGAACTCTACCATCTAAGTCACGGTGCTAGTAACAACAACCATATAACATGCGTCTTTTATGAGCTACCAGGTCAAAACCAATATAAATGCTCTCTTATTATTATATTTTAATAGAAACTACAATGTGAACTTAAACTTTAATACATATGTGTTTATTAATAAAACATAGTTTAGGGAAGCCGAAAAGTACTTCAAATTTTCGTGTTTTATAATTCGAAATGGGTACAAAATTACTCATACTTTTACGAAGACAAATACTCACGAAATTTAAGTTTTGGTCCAGTATTGGTCCCGGACTCTTTTGAATAATATACATATACAACTAGCTGAACCGACAGACGTTGGCCTTTCTAACTTTAAACATTGACTTTTTTCATATGAACCTTCTCCTGCCAGTAAATAACACAACTCTCTAAAAATGTTTGCAAAAAAGATACGAGTATTTGGCTTGTTGTTAGGTAAAGCTTACTATGGTATAAATGAATTTTTTTCAGAAAAGTTTAATTGATAGTTTTTATTTTCCTTCAATATTATATATGCCAGCAAATAAATCTATCTTGGTCAAATATATCTTGGTTAACGACGAGTTTGTTTCGCCGTTGCACCTTCTGAGCGGCTAGGTTTGGAAACGATAGTAGCTTATGGTAGTACCTAAGGGATAATCCTAATCACATTTCAAAATTTGTTAAAATATTGAAATATTGCATAACTCTAACCATAAATTTCATTTTATTTTCAAATTAAAATACATTTTTAAATGAATAACAATTTCTAACACACATGTTTATTCAGCAATAAAGTAAATGAATTTTATTTCTTTTTAATAAAAAAAGAATTAGCTAAATTTAACCTTGATTTGAATTCGTACACGCGTGATCTGATGACCAAGGGAATCGGGAATCATTTTTATATGTAAGACTAACCAATCCGGCGAACTTCAAATCGCTTGACATTAACGGGTGCCTACTAGCAGTTTGTATGGAGTGAAGTATTATTTTTTCCTCTTTCCCTGCAATCGTCCCGGTTTTCCTTTTCATAAAAACCTTCTCCTGACGATAACTAACACAACAAAAAAATGGATCCATGGGTTCAGGCGTAATTCGATGATCACTAGAAATGGGGATTCATTTTTATAATGTATAGATATAAGATACTTGTATGTAATATATTTTATATGTATGTATATTGATACAGAAATGATAATACAGCTTCTAATTACGGATCTCCTAAGAGTAGGAGACCACCGTCGCTCATAGGCACCGTAGATCTTGTAGGTACTTACGTCGCTATCTTGTGGCCGAAGTGTGAGACCTGGTACGCTAACGTGTTGATTGGAACTCGACATTGCCAAAGACTGCCATTATGGTAGCAAGACTATGTAAGGCGGTGGATTCTCAACTGGACAACTGCACAACTGGCCGGACAGCACTGTACCACCAGCGATCTTGATGGCGATTACTCACCTAACCCGTCACGAGCTGCCCGCCAGAGAGCTGCAGGCGGTCCATTCCACACAGGTGACTTGCACCCACACAGGGATTCTAAACAAATTACTGTCATGGCCAAATTTGGTGCAGTCGTGCGACTTGTTTGTGCCACGTTCTTGCTTATTGCTGCCGCCGTAACATCAGTGCCTATCAATATCGTGTTGTAATTTGGAGGGCAGTATGAATACAGGATATAATAACCAGAAAACATAAGCGACGCTTAAGCTCCAGCCTTTAGTTTGCAACGCATTACTTGCGACTTCGGTGTTTATAGGCGAAGTGTAGTTCTTCATCGTCATCGTCATCATCATCTGCCGGAGGACGTCCACTGCTGGACATAGGCCTTCCCCAAAGAGCGCCACAAGTCAAAACTACGTCGTCCAACACTACGTCGGGGCCGCCACTCGAGAACCTTTCTTCCCCAACGGTTGTCGGTTATGCCAGCTATGTGGCCTGCTCATTGCCACTTCTGCTTGTTGACTCTCTGAACTATGTCGGTTACTCTCGTTCTCCGAAATCGATCACCGAATTACGGATCATATCACGCAGAGAAACACCAAGCATAGCTATCTCCATAGCACGCTGAGCAACTCTGAGCTTATTTAAGAGGCCCACATTGAACGGCCAAGTCTCAGTTCCATATGTCATCACCGGTAACACACACTGGTCGGAGACTTTCGACTTTAGGTTCTGCGGTAATTTGGACAAGAAGATACTCTTTAACTTCCCGAACGCTGCCCATTCGAGTTGGATTCGGCGATCGACCTCTTTCTTGAAGTTGGATATACCTAACTGAACAATTTGACCTAGGTATACATACTGATCAACAACTTCAAGAATTGTAGTTCTTGCCATCAATAAATTTGCTTGTTTCCATTTCTATCCAAAACGTAATAACATAATCTAACTTCGATAACATGGATGTATGAGTTTGAAGCCCTTGTAGCCTTACAAGTGAAAATAAGTCCAATAAACTAGATAATGTTCTATCCTTTTGTCGGCTTTTACCATTACAAGCGAACACCCACACACATTCTACACCAGACAATAGGACCATCGCCAAAGGAATTTGCGATCTCTGAGGACACCCATTTATTACATTACCCGTCGCTAGTGATTAACTGCCACTGGAGATACGTATTCGCAATATCCGGATATTTCGTGTTATACCATAATCTAGCCTATACTTCATAGAAATGGACGGTAAAGTATATAAATAAACTAATGCATTACTGACAGTAGAAATAAGTGTCTTCGAATAAAAGCTAGCTTAAACTGTCGATGGCGATATCACCCATGTAGATCTGTTACAGGGTTACTTAAAAGATACAATTTTTCTTACAATAACCCGTCATATGCTAGCATTTCACATTTGTTACTTTTACAGGGGGTCGTCTTAAAGCGTTCTGTATGAAAAGGGTTGTGTGGGTCTGTGTTTTTGAGTAGGCACTAGGTACTGCTTGCGAAACACTTTTTGTTAAACCTTTTGGAACGAAGTTCTTTACGGCAGGCTTGGAGGAGATAGAGATTTTGCTGCACGACCGGGCTAAAAAAATGAGATCGTAAAAACCGTAAGAAAAAACCGTGAAATAAAACCGTTAAATGAGACGTGCACAGGCGCGACAGTCGTGTACACTAGCGAGTATTGTTTAATACCTTTCTCTCCTCACTCCACCCCATCAATGCATAGTATATACTCATGAATTGTGTTTCATTTCACAACTTGAACATGTGGTAAGTCGGTTTTTATATATAATATCTTTCATTTTGTTAAAGAAGATAAATTTATTGACTTAATCTAAAGCAAATAAGTAGTAACTACTTAAGAAACATAAATAAAAAAAATACTGGGTGTACTTATTTGTGAGTCCTTACATTCCAAAGACAAAAAGATTTTCTGAGCAATTTGTTCTGATAATCTAGTAATTTAGTTTAATTACTAGATTATTCCTTTAGTTCTCATCTAGATCGTAAAGTTTTGTGCAGTAGCTCGCCAGCATTCAGTGACGCCGGTGCCCGTCATTATCATGTTCTGTTCTGGAGCGTAGAGTAGCACCAGCAACATTTAAGGTTTCTATAGGTGACATCGATTGTTGTATAACATAAAAAAGTACAAGGCGATGCGTGTTTTGTTTAAAACATTTTGAAATCGATAAGTTTTATTGCTATTTTAAGTAAAATAAACTGTTGAGGTGTTCTTAAATCTTTTACACTAAACTACGTGCGACGACGACCGTGAAGAAAGTAGGACGTGAAATAACTAACAACCCACAATAAAACATACAGGCCACTACTACCAAAATTGAACTAACAGAAACATCTCATTTTCGTAGACCATGCTTCAAATAAAAGATCCGTATCCGTGTCGCACATCTCTTTACTATCTATTAAAGCAAGATGGCGTGTTGTTATGGCAACGGTTGCTAAGTAACGGATCGTTTCGTACGCAATAAATCTGAGATACATTTCCACGAATTATTACCTCGATTTTATTTTTAGTATCGGGCCCAAGCTATCGGATTTCTACACACAGATTTTTTTATAGGCAAGACAAACAAGCAGAGAGTATCTGATTGTATGAGATACATGATGCGATGGAACCAAAAAATAAGCAGACGCAGTGTCTCAAAGCAACCACTAAAGCACAGCAATATTGGTGGATGTAAACGTTTGAGGAAATTTTTGGGGTTTTCAGGTGGATAATGTTGACTCTTTATTAAATATAAGTAACACATTAAGAATAAGGGCGATTTCATAGATTTTACAAGGAACTAGTGTCCTAAGCCTTACTTATGGGTACGCCTGAATAACAGTAGTAAATAGGTCAACCAGCACCTTGCTGTGAATAAGTCGGTAAATAAATAAATATCTCTGGACAAGTTACACAAATTGAATGTAACCCCAAAGTAAAGAAATTATATGCTTGTGTTATGGGTGCTAGTCAACGATACTACTACAAATACTTAAATAGGTACCCATATAAATTTAATGAACCCAGACCCGGAAAATGTAGACATCTAAATGTTCATCACTGTATAGGTATATTATTATACTCTTTGTTCATCACACAAATGCCTGCCCCCGTCGGAAATCGAAACCGAGCCTCGAAACTACACTGACTAACCCTTGTAGTTAGGCGTCTACACTAGCCACTCGACCAACGAGGCGGTCAATAGGTAGATAGATAGGTACATCTTGTTACAGCATTCAAGGTAGGTTATGAGTCCTTTTATTTATTTTTTCAGTTTCTTACTTACTACTTACTTGTTTTGCATGAAAAATACAGAAATGTTGGATATTTATGCCTTGAGATTTGAGTTATATAAAAATTAGGTAAAATAGTATCGTTAAATAAATAAAACTTAATTGTTTTTACATTTTATATAGCTATTTATAAGAATCAGTAGGTAGCTATTAATAAAGAACATGACATTTTCTTCACAGACAGTGATTCACTACCTTAGCTGTTCCTGCCGCCATTATAACTCAGATCCACTAGACTTGCACAATAGGCCTAAAAGCACGGCTGCAGGTCAGCGACGCACCTGTAACATATATAGTGTCTAAAGGCTACGGTTGTCTCTTACCTCCAGGAAAGGCGTGTGTTTGTTCGCTAACGTTACGTATTAATTTACGTATTATTTATTAACGTTTAATTATTAATTTACGTACGTATTATTTATTAACGTTTTTATTTTTATTTTGGTTATCATTATTTTGGCACTCACGTTACAAAGAATCTGAGGTACGAAGCGTAATAAAGGGCGAGTGACTTACTACGATAGATATGAATGTTGCATGTCAGCTTGTATGGATGGACGTTGTGGCCTTCTTTTGGTGCATCAGTAATTATCAGATAATTAAAAACGGAAAGAAATGTTAACGTCACTTTGGGACCAACTGACAAATGGATAAGAAGAACAGGTACCCATAAGTACCCATAAGTGATGTGTATACCTACCTAGTTACAAGGGATATTTTGTTTCAGGATATCGACTATGAGGTCTTCAGATGGTTCTTGGACACGTTTCTTGAAGTCACTACGCCAGATGAGCTGTCCAGGTATGCGGCAGATCACTGTTGTCCATTACATGGCAGGCTTTGTTGGCAGTTTTGCCTCGGTCATTGAATTACGATGGAACGGTGCGGTGGTCAGCAAAGTTTATGCAAATGTCAGTCGCACGGTAGCTTATCCGGCAGTCGATTCAATGGATGTGGTAAAGTTGGTTAAATGCTCAAAGGTGATAAAATTGGCAGCAAAACCTATCCTGTACATACTAGTTTTCTGAGTGTGGATATATTCAGTTTAATTTATTTTTAATTTTTATTTATTGCAATAAGTACACTTAAATCTGATCGTTTAATTAGTAACTAAGTCGCCATTTTTATTTGTATAATTTTTATTTAGTTCCCGTCATCGGAAAATGTTAATAAAATCAATTATTATTGATTTTTGTAAGATATACTGATAAATGTGTGTATAT
>NJDC01007402.1:2116-15886 GCA_002245475.1 Calephelis virginiensis
GATTAAATAATATAATATATATATTATAAAAAATACTTTACTCTTAATTTAGTGCAATAGTACTGATACAAGAACTATCAAAAGTTATTCATCGAGCTAGAATTTCGAGTTCGCATTTATTGCTTTGCTCACATTTGTATTTTGTTTTGTATGCCTTGAATTACTTATCATTTCAAAGACATCTCTTATGTACGTTTTTAATAGTTACTCTTACATTAACAGAAAATAATTCTTTAAAGAATAAATAAATAATCATTCAAATATGTCATTATAAAGTGTTATTTAGATGGGGAATATCACTATTTTTTGTGATAATGTTAAGGCTATGGACTGTTATCGTAATTTAAATAAAACACAAATTTACGTACATTGAAGACCACTCTCAGTTGGAATGTCTTGTACGTTTCGAGCAGATTTACTGGCAAATTCGTACATTAAATAACAACATATACTTTCTGTGTATCTACACCGAGTAAAACCAAACAAAATATGTTGATCTGAATTTTAGGAAATCAGGTCAATACGCGTAGAAAACTTGTATTTTATTTTTAAGATAAAAAGAATAAGGTGAAATTATTTACAAAAATATACATAATTTCAGATATATGTATATAAAGATATTAAAGAAGACAAATGTCTTATGTATAAACTATTAATAATATTTAATTCTAAGGTCACAAATTCTGGTAAATATTTTGAGATGTTTCAAATCTTGTATCATGTTAGTACAAGATCGAAACATATAATTTGGCTGTGTTGATAGGACATAATATATTAAAGATCTTATATGTATTTTTTTGTATTGTATGTTATAAGTGATACAATGATATTGATTAGCATTTTATTAATGCCTACAATTTTATTTTAAAATTTGTTGCCATATATTTTTTAATGTGGATATATATTTTGTTATTGAATGTCTTTTGACTTATTAACGCTCATGATGATTTTTCAAATAAGCCTTTATATTAAAAGATTTTTTGATTTCAATAGATAGTTTTATTTGTGCTTGGAAAATGGAAATACACGTCAAGAAATTTGCAGGACTTTTTATCATATAATTAGTGTCTTGTATGGTTTTTTATTTTGTATGTTTTCTTTTTTGTTTTCATATTTTATACATGTCAAGAAATTTGCTGAACTTTTTATCATATAATTACTGTCTCGTATAGTTTTTCATTTTGTATGTTTTTTTTTGTATTCATATTTTTGTTTTGAAATACTTAAGCACGTTTATGATGTTCAAGGTTTCAATGACTATTCGAAAATAGGCCTAAGATAAATTAAATGGCTATAATGCCTCGTTTTATTGCAATAATAATCAGTAAAAAGTAATGATATAGTATTTGTAAAGAAAAAATATAGAGGCAAGGGAAATCAATGTTAGTTTTTGCAAAACACTGCAACTAACAATTTTAAATAATATTTTTTTTATTTTTTGATTATGTAAATGTACTAGTACTGCAGGTTTAATGCTAAATTGGCTTTTTGATGAAGTAAAACACAACTTATAATTGAATAACCAAAAAACATTCTTGACACTTATTTACTATGTTATTATATATTATTGCACCATGTTACGCAATAAAGACCTAACTGGTAATCCACAAAATTGGGTTAAATTAAATTATTAAATAAGACTCCATACAGTTTATCCTGTGCATTAATCTTACATTTTATTGTCGGTATTTACAGCTTTAACGTATCTTTCTTTTTTTTTGTCATTTTTGGGTTCCGTCTATTTCGCAAAACACAGTACAATAACACAATGTTGCCATTTAATGCCATTAATAATTGATATATTATTTTATCAATAAGGAAATTTCACAAAATTTTAAGAAAAAAAAATGTATACCATCAATGTCGTCTCGTATACCTAATACATTGATGTAATATTCAGGTATACTAAACCCTCACTTTCTTGAAATTTTGTAAAGCTAGTGAAAAAACCTATAAATGTATACTTTTTATTGAAAATGTGATGTGTGATTAAACATTTTGAAAGTAAAGGTAGTTTTATTTTCCCCGTTGCAGTTTTCTGCTGCTCCTGCCGCGCGCGATCCTCTCAGACCCGGTGGGATCCGACTACGAACATTACATACACGACGCGCAGAAACATTACCAGGTCAGTGGCTCTATACTTTTGCTTCATCTAGGACCGTATAGCAAGGCTAAGCTGCGCGTGCGCATGGTTATATTTTTATAAAATACAAGGACTGCTTTTCAAATTCAAAATAGATTTAATTACATAGATCTTTACAAAAATTCTTGTAACGCGTCTATATAATTCTAAAAACTACCACCGGATCGGAACTCGGCCACTCACTAAGAAGATCCGGCGAAAGAAACTCATCGGGCTTTGCTTTTTTCTTATAAATCTAATTTCCAAAACTTTATTACATTTACAATTAATTTGTAGAGATTTGTATGAGGAGCCATTAATCCAAAGCATTTCTGTCTTCTAAACATTCGGAAAGCTTATAATAACCCTTACCATACAACTTAATTTTAATATATTTTTTAAATATATTAAATGGTAAGTCCTTAACATGCTCGGGTTATATTTTAAAAAATATAACTTTATTTACTATAGCCCTGACGATGTTGCAATGGGTGAAATTGGCAGACTAATAATAAAGTTTATGTAAATCGGCACAAGTATTTTATGCAAGTAATAATAATGATTTTTTATGAAACGCCAATAATAAATGACTACCAAGATTAATAGTGACTGGTCAACCTGGAAATGGAAATTTAATCCTCTCGTATTTGACGGTTTCTCCACCCTTCCACTCGGAAAACAGCAATGGTAAACACTAATGGTAAAACATTATAGACAAGAGGCAGGAATAGACAAGATGGTGGTACCAATTCGCGCGAGTGGTTGCAGGACTACCATCTCGTGTCACTGAATGCAGTATAGGTTATTCAAAAACTGCAAGCGAACAGTCTGTACTGTACCAATCCTATAATTAAAAGTATACTGGACGCTTAATATCCGTCTACCTACCCACCTCCTTACTTACGTAGTATCTACGTATTTGGCCTATGTTCCTCCAAGCCAAACGATTACATAATATGAGCGTCATCTGAGCTATAATAATTGAATTTCTGTTCTGAATAATACAAATTAATTGTCCTCAGGAGACACCCGAAAAAAACTTATTAGCTTTAAAATACTTAATGGAGTTCCGAAGAGTAAAATATGGATTAAAAAAACATTTAGGTAGCAAGTACAATCTTACGTAATATATAAAAATAATTATCCAAAATGTTCGAAAGCTCATAACTTCCGAGCGACTGGACCGATTTGCTAGTTTTGGTCTTAAATTATTTGTGAAAATCCAGGGAAGGTTTGAAAGATAAGAACTTATAAAAAACTGCGATGAAACAAGGTAGAATAATATTTTAATTTTTCCCATACAACCTGAACTTAACGAAGTTAATCGAGACAGCTTTATTCAACTTTTTATAGAAGCTTTTTTCTATTCATCTTAACTTTGTTAAAGTTGTAATTTTTTTTCTTTAGTAAGAGCCTGACAATGATTAACCCATCTAAAAAAAGAATAAACGAATTTTTCCAACCGTTCATGCGTGATCTGATGGCCAAGGGCAATAGAGGTTCATTTTATTATAGCTTTTTGAATGTAATGCACTTCTCTGTTACCGATTAAGCTGAAATTTAGTATACATATGTATGTAGATGCAAAAATTTTTATTTAGTGGATCTGGCAAGGATCCTGAAATTCAGAATCAAAATTAGAAAACACTTTGTATTTACATAGACCATTCAAGTATTACTTGTGGGCGTCGACATTTTTATAAACTATAACTCTATTTTTTTTTGAAAAACGAGTACCAAAAAATTGTTCTACATTGCTATTGGTCCAACTAATCAACATTAAGTTCATTTTCACCAATCAGAACGCGTTGTGCTCATTGTTAAATTATAAAGGCGCGTTCTGATTGGTTGAAATGAACTTGGTCCTCGTTGTTAAAATAAACAGAAAACAGTTAATATACCACCGGATTGGAAATCACATCATCCTATGATATTTAAGCTTGTTTTATATGTCTTGAAAGTACTTCTCATGTTTACTGCTGGCAATATGTCTTCTAAAAAAGGCATGTTATGTTTTAATTTGTAGAATATTGTGAATATAATGTGCTTTGTCTACTTTATTTATGTAATGAAAGAATTTATTTTTTTTATTGCACACACCAAAGCTTACAACAAAGTAAATACAAATAAGTAATATCAACAGTATAAGTTCATAGTTTGTAGTACACAAAAGGCGGTCTTATCACCTAACAAAGAGATCTCTACCAAACAACCTTTTTGTCTAAGGAAACTATATAGGCATAGGTTCAGTAGGTAAAGTGGTTTTAAACGACTATAACTACAAGATAAAATTAAAAAAGACTAATAAGAAAAATATACAGTTTCTTTAGAAAAAACATCTGATATATCTGATTTTGAAATATTTGTCGTTAATATAAATAATTCATTACTATACCTTAATAGATGTTTGTTTAGATTTTTATCATTAACGGTCGCACACTTAGACGTCAATTACCTTTTATTCGGTCATTAAGAAGACATTTTCTGTACAAAATTGTTACTTAATGATAGATTAAATGTTAATTGATGTCTCTAAATATAAAGGACTAAGTGTACCGCTGCGTGAAGCAACTTCAGAGCGGAATAGACGTTTGGCGACAATGTATATACTTCATATTAAACAATTTGTAGGTTTGATTGTGCTCATTAAAGAGTTCATTCATTCATTTATAAATCTTACAATTTCAGCTGTGGTTAGACATAACATCTACGTACAGCTGGCCAGCAGAACTGAATTGGGTCGAAAACACAGCTAGCTCCACCCATAGTTATGACAGTCGTCCAGAAGCAGACTTACACCTAGACGACGTATTCGATACTGTCCACGATAATAAACCCACCGATAAACCCAAAACTCGGCGGCAAAGCTACACTAGGGATGGGAAATCCATCGATGCCCCCAACGACCAGTGCTGTGATAGAAAATCATGTCTATTCAGTCAAACCTTGGTCTACAATAGAAGTGCATCTTCGGTGATCGAAGAGGACTTTGATGAAGGTCCCTTTTTGTCGATGCTGTTTAAATTATTGGCAAAAATGCCAGACCAACCGTATCAAGTCAATTTGCACCTTACATCTATAATATCAAAGCTAGCTTTGCTTCCTCATCCAAACTTGCACGAGTATTTATTGAACCCCAGTCTCCCCACCGCAAAGGGAACTCAGACGTTGTTTAAGGTACTTCAAGATGTTGCTCGGAGGTTGACAATGGAGATACCGAGGTTGAAGAATTATAAAAAGGTGATAGAGAATACGAGGCTCCAGCTGATGAGTGAAGACCCCAGCTATGATGAAAGGTAAGACTGTATATCAGCCTTTCCCAAAGTGGGCGATAATGCCCCCTTGTGGGCGCTGGAAGCCTAGAGGGGGGCGGTATAAATCTTGAAAAAAATGTTTTTTTTAAACTAGGCGCAACAAATATGGTATTGAGGTTATTGACAAGAAAAAAAACGAGGGGGGGGGGCGCTACAAAACAACTGATTTTCAAAGTGGGCGTTACATGAAATAAGTTTGGGAACCTCTGCTGTATATGCATATCAATTTTTGCCGACTGCACGCAAACACGCATGGATTTTCTTATGGCAAAAACGCGTCGACCACAAACAACAAAGATGGTAATCTTGAGCAGAGCCTCCTTATTAAGCCTCTTGCAAAAGTTTACCGGCAGCTCTTTAGGGATACGGTAAGTACGGACTGTATACCACTAGCAAAAGATAAGGCTAATTTTTAGTCCAGGCCAGTCCATAGTCCGAATGGTTGCAGAACTTCACTAACTAAAAATAAGAGATAGGTATTTTACTTATTTGGTAAGACATGTCCTTATAAATTCCCCTAATTAATAACACTCGTTCTTTCCTTTGAATTGTCAAAATGGCTAAACTAAATTTAAAGAATAGTTAACTACACTGTATCTTGACAACTCAACCGCTTACCGAAATAAATTTAATAGCTTAATTATAATAAAACTGCGGTGTTTAGTATTTAACTGAATATAATACAACAAATTGCTTTTCTGCACTTCCAGAATGGACCACAACCAACTCGTGGAGAGCTTGATAGTTTTAGAAGAGTTTTGCAAGGAGCTTGCCGCTATAGCCTTCGTTAAATACCAACATCTAGTGCACATGCACAGATAAAATAACATGTTTTTGTTTTCGACAGATTGAACAATCTGTGTTAGATTAATGTTGGTGTTCACATTTTTTTAAGAATGAAATAATAAAAAAAACATTGCAAATAAAATTTTAACCCTTAATCTTCGTCTCTCGCTGTCGATATTCAGCTAGTTGAACTAAGGATTAAATATGCATGTTAAAACTTTTATTTGTTATGGGTTTCTTAAAAATATGTAAAAGAAAATTGCTAAAGTTAAGATATTAATATGTGATTGAGTGTTATCTAGAAATGATGTTACTTGAATTTAATTTCCCTATAACTCGCCCTCTTCTTTGTCACAGCTGTAAAGAATTGAAGAAGTGAATTTGTGATATTTATTGATTATAGATATATCCATGCAAATTAAAATTGAAACGAAATTTAAATTGGTTGAAACAGTATTGTTATAAAACGGTTACTAAATGGCTGCACTAAAAAGTGACGCCTCGCTTTAGTAGCAGTTAGATCAATTACATATTATAAAATTGGTTAATTGCAATTCACTTTGTTTAAATTTGAAATTCCGCAACTGTTGATGACGTCATAGTTTTCTTATCGCCAACGTTTTGCAATAGTTACTTATTAAAAAAAAATACATGGATGTTCCATGTAATGTTTTTGAGCTAGAATTGTGCCCATCAGCATTAATTATAAAACTAACACCAGAAACTTAGCGGTTGTTTTTTTAAATTACAGTGAACCTCAAAAAAAAAAAAGGAAGAGATGAAAAAAAAAGAAATACAAATTAATTTGAACTGCTTCTTATAAATCTGTTACGTAATAACAAAAATAGTAAAACAGATGAAACCTTATTTACTAAGTACCGCTAAATGCTTAAGTATGACAGTATTTAAGAGTATTTGATGTTAGAATGAATGTATTTTGCAAAATTGTTATGGTTTTTAATATTAAAAATTGATCTACAAGAAATTATTATTAGCAGTGAAATATTTTTACTATAAGGTTAGATATTTAATGATCTGTCCAATTTTCTTTTGTCGACCAAAGTCTTATTTATCTGATCATTAAGATCCGCCATTACTGATTGGCAATCCCAGACGCTATGAATGAGTGAATGAATGAAACTTTATTAAAGGCAAAATATAAATTACAGATGGTATGACAGGAAACATGTAAAAGTCTGTCACTTGATACAATGCCTTGATTCTTTAAGAAACAAGAAATTAATCAGCCACTAATAACTTTTTTCTTATAATTTTGTTTGTACTTATACGATATTATAACATATACTGAGTATGGACTCTGAAAACGCCTGTTAAATAGGTACATTATTTGTTTTAATGTAAGATATGATTTGTTACTATAATATTATTTTCCTGTTATTTCTAGTCTTAGTACAATATTGATATTAATTTTAAAATAATGGTGCTGATTCTGTTGTGCACCAATTGATTTATTTAAAACTAGCCTGCGCGATTTTGTTCGCTTGGCGTTTGTTATTGAAGCTTATTTTTTTTTAGTTAGAAGGGAAACATGCAGACGAATGTTTTGAATGGAAGAAATGCACGTCCTCTTTCTACTAACGGTGATAAGTGTGTTTCCAAGCTATGACTCGAATGTACGAGTAAGTTATTTAAAAGAAATGATTAAGGTAACATGCTTGAACCTTAGCCACTACCATACTTGAAATACAAAAAATCCAATCGATTAATGTAGTAGTTGTAACGTGATGCGGTAACAAACAAACAATCCAACAGACGGATATGAATAAAATTAAAATATTTTGGACTTGTAAACGTCATACTGGCACAAAATGTTTTATTAAAAAACATGCAAGTTATTGTGTTATGTAATTTAATATAACTAAATATATTTATTTAAAATGTATTTGGAAAATGTGCAGCAGAATTAGCACCATTTTTATTTTTTTTAAACACAAATTTTATTTTTGTATTTTTAGGAGTTTCCAAAAAGTGATTGAGAAAAAAATTGGAGTGTAATGGATAATTTGACCGCAGGCATATATGGTATATCGCAGATAAGCGGTCGGTGCACGAAACAAGCATAGAAGCAGTCAACATAAAATTTATTATAATTATAAAGTATAAACATTATTAACCTTAAGACTAACAATACTTGCGCACCACGTTAGGGACTCGTGAAGATATGTAAGTAGGACTATTAAAGAACTTTGAAATGCCTAAATTTTTAATGCGTGTTTAAATCGTTTTTGGTATGCGTGGACGTGTTTATCAGACAAGGCAGGGCACTTATACATAACCTTTTACAATACATATCCTGAAAAATTCAACTTTACGAACGTCATGTGCCTCTGTGGTCTTGCGGTTCAGGTGTTGGACTTGACTGCATGAGGTCGCGGGTTCGAATCCCGGGTAAGGCAACAAAAAGTAATTTGGGTTTTCTAATAAAAAAAAAGTTGTTCGGGATTGGATATAACATGTGCCCGGTTGGCGATAGGCTTGCCACCTGTCACATTGTGGGACTTAGTGTCTTCGGCTAGTCGTGGGTGCCCAGGTTGTGCCTCTGTTCGGGGATATGGGCGTGAAAATCCTTTTTTTTCTTGAACGTTATATAAAATTAGCAAGTTAGCCTTCAGTTTTCGTGGGACCATTTTTTGACGGCTTTTTATGTATTTTTTCGTTCACCACTTACACCGCATTATCATTTACAATCCATGCGCAACAATTTTAGCTTGTGTTATAGATATTTT
This sequence comes from Calephelis virginiensis, assembly GCA_002245475.1. Classification (NCBI taxonomy): domain Eukaryota; kingdom Metazoa; phylum Arthropoda; class Insecta; order Lepidoptera; family Riodinidae; genus Calephelis; species Calephelis virginiensis. Next base: position 11,086 of record NJDC01007402.1, read on the forward strand.
TAGATATCTTTTATAATGTTATTCTTTGTTACAGTGATGTAATTATGTTATAGTATTTTATAATTTTAAGGTGTCCCTACATTTATTTTGGTAACTAGTCTTTCAATTATATTAACGTGCATGAATATGTGTGATATATTAAATGTCATTACTTTATTTACAACACGCACACATTATAAAGATTTGAATTTCGATCATTTTGGTCTCGTCCAATCAGTGAGCTTGTTGAGTGCGCGAATGAAGACTCAAACTGCTAATGTTGACAAACATAAAAATGTATTTACTCTCACGTTTGAACTTATTTTTAGAACCTCGCAACAAAATCTCGTTTATTGTCAAATACCACTTCATAAATATGAGAAGAGGTTCTGTTTCAAACTAAAAGATTTAAACTTTGAGATATTTTAATAAGCAATAAACAGTTACTTATTTTTATAAAGTCGTCCAGAATTTTTGTGTACTTTGTGTAGTCAAATGAAAATATAAAAAAGTTGTTATGTTTCGCAATATCCCTTTTAACCTAGGCATCAACAATTTGATTATCACGTTCATATTTATAGTTAAATTAAATATCAGTTTTATCATTTATTTTTAATCAATTAATGTTAGAATTACCAAGTTGTATTTCAAGGTGACTAAAAATCATGTTCAATAGAATTGTTGTTCCAGTGTTAACAGCAAATTTTCTTTGTTAACAGTAATTAGATGTAAAAGAGAAAATTTGCAATTAATTATCACAGTACAAATATGGAACAGAATAGAAACTAAGCCTATGGTATACAACTTACCCGCGCTCCATTGAAGCAATAGGGTTGTCATATTATTATTTTTTATTTTAGCATTTATTGTTCCGTAGTGATTGATCAATCGAATTACAATAAGTATGTAGTTTACAAAATATATTTTAAACAGGTAATCTTATAGCATCGGTTAATCCCAGCAAAATACGAATACGTTCGTGGCATTTTTAAGGAGACAGCGAAAAAATAACGGTCTTGAGGCAACACCCGCTACCACAGCATCGCGTTAACCGCTTAGCGGCCTCATCGATGCACATATTTGTGTAAGTGTGCCGTTTCCATACTGTTTCTTAATTGTACTGTGCCTGTGTGGTCTAGTGCTCCGGTGTAAGCGTTAACTACACGAGTGCCCGGGTTCGGTTTTCGGGTCGGACACTTTAAAAATGAGTTTCTTCAATTTTCTAGTAAAAAAAAAACGTTGCCCGGGATCGGATATGAGCCCAGTTAACGATAGGTTTTCCACCTAACACATTGTAGAACTCGTACTTTTGGCTAATCGTGGATGACCTGGTTATCCCTCTGCCAACCTTTACGGGGTTGCGGGCATAAATAGGGCGTATTTATTTACTTATTTTAGAATATATGTATTGCTGTTACATGGCTATATTATCTTGTGACACTCAAAAAATTTTATAAAAATTACTATTTCTCAAATACAAATTATACTTGTTCTGTTTGCGAAACTAAAAATGTACCATTGTTTTTAACTAAATTTTAAGATACCAATACAATCATAAGTAATACTTAAATATTTTCATAAACAACAAAGAGCAGATGAATATATAAACCAGGTAGTCAGATCTCGTTTTAGTAATATAAAAAAATGAATATTATGTGTTGCATTTGAAGTACATTTAAGAAAGAATCACTTTTATTTTTAAACTTATCGCACGAATTACTGAGATATTTGTTGAATAAAATATTATTATTATGAATGTATTTTTATTTACATCACACACTTATGGTAGGAGAGCCCGCAACGCAAAATGTGTCTGCCGATTAAATAGTGAAGTGTGAAAAAGGGTCACATGATGTTTTTCTTTTAAGAAGATCTTTATGTGTCTATAACGTAAAATAACAATCACAATCGCTTTATCATAAGCGAGTTCATCAAATATTAATAGTGTACTTACATTAAGCCTTAAGTGTCTCCAAAATATATCAATCAGACAGTTCGGACTTGGTTTTCAAAAGTTTGTGACCTTCCAACGGCATTAACGGTACGTCTTATTGTATTGACACATAACGTTCACTTATTGGCATGCGGTAAACCTGTCATACTTTAATCCGACATGTTCAATCATATTTTCTAGTAAAGAAAAATACACACCATACGTGCTTATACATTATAGAGGCTATGGATATGTAGATTTTTCACAATATGGAAGTTTTTAAGTATTGTACGAAGTATTTTCTATATCATAATGTGACACTTCCGAGTTACTGCAAAAATCTCCTCTCGCGATCGCTTTGGCAGATACCAGAAGTGTAATTTCGAATGATTCCAGAACCCATTCTGGTTTTAGGGATTGAGGAAACGTCGAATAGTTCTAGCTTCATATGATTGCTCCGAAGTAAATCGGCGATCTCATTGAAGCTAAAAATTGTAACACGAAGTAGCATGTTACCTTTTTCGAAAATCTGGTTTTCAAACCAGATTTTCATCACTTTTATATGACTCCATAACGCCCCGGGTTTGATGCCCGGGGCTCGAGCAACATAAAATAGTTTTTTTTTAATTTTGTTATGTTACCTCATATCTCTAAAACCTCCTACCGGATTAACAAAATTGAATTGTTAAATTTGTTTTAGGAGCTCAAGTATTCATATAAAAATCAAACATGGCGACTTTTGCGACGCACATATACAATTTTTTGTAATAATACAATACGAGTATCAAATTAAAGGCCTCAGCGCACATGTAATTCAAAAAGGTATATTATGATTGTTTGTTTACTCAGGCACAATTAAGGACCTTGCAGCAAAAGGGAGGCAGTTCCTTTATCCATTACACGTTTAATCGCCTACAATGAAAAAAAAATAGCGCTTTCGTTTGATGTATGAACATGGCAAATCCAACGAAAAACAACTGTGCTACAACTAGGTTTGGATCAGCAGCCCTTTTCAGTTTGATGCAATAAAGGAGCAGTAGGGTTACTCTTGAATCTCGATATCATGCGAATTGGAAATTGGTATCGTATGTGTCACTTTAGGTACTTTTGAACACAGAATTAGGGGATTATTATCATTTAGTTACAAATAAATTCAACGAATAGGATAAAATAATTAACCATTTACTTTTAACTAAATGGTAATAATTCGCCAGTATTGTGTTCAAGAGTACCTAAAATGACATATTCGATTCCAACTTCCAATAATGCATGAATCGAGTTTCGAGAGTAACCCTACAGGTCCGGATCTGCCACCTTTATGCAGTAAATTAAATAGTTGCATTAATAAGTCAGCACACGTTTTGAACTAGGCTCAACAAGATCACGTATTGATTTGTTAATTAGTTAATGCACGACTTTTGTACGTTGATAACCTCAAATCCTGTTTATATGAGTGAATGAGCCGTTTAGTAGCGAATCATCTGATGTAATAATAATAAATAATCTTTATTTCACGTAATCCTACAAGAGGCACCTGTGACGCGTCTATACAATAATAAATTTACCACCGAATCGGAACGCGGCCGCACACGAAGAAGATCCGGCAAGAAACTCAGCGGGCTTGTCTTTTTTTAAAATATGTTTATAATAATTAATGTAATGATACATCACATTTATAAGAGATTGGCATGAGGAGTAATTAATTCCAAGCCGTCTGTATACCGGCCTCCTGAGTCCTGACGACATATTATGTTCGACCAGTGATGACGGAGACAATCAAAATTTATCAATATTTCAAAACCAATGTTATGAAGAACAGCCAGACTGAATTTAATATAAATAATCCTTACCCATCGACGAGTGGTATGACTTTAAAAAAAAGAATATCTGCAAAACCTTAGGAATGGAAATATAATGTTACAAAGAAGTCTGTTGCTACTGGGAAAATATATTTAAACTTTAAAGGCTGTGAAGTAGAAAGAAAAACTGGACTAGATTGTTGTTGCAAAAAGTGTTGTTGTTCAAACTATATTTCTACAGGCCCTTTGAAAACTGTTATCAAATATAAAAATATCACTTTTTTTATAGACGGCTTTGTGAATTTCGAAAATCCAGCAAGATGGAAGCTTGTTCTATTTCTTGTTTGCACTGTCCACGTCAGTGACGACCCCACCCTTGAGCCTCAATTCATCCGTACGGGCAGTACTAAAATAAATAATAAATAAATTAAATAAATAGTAATTAAATAAATTATAATTAAATAAAATCTTAGATTAAGGCTGCATAACAAAAAACCTAATTTCAGGTACAATAACGTTTACAAGAAGCGGTATGGGATGACGTCGTACTATGCAAATACGATATTATCTTTGTGCACTCGACAAAATAAAACCTTGTCATTATTTCCATTAGAAATGTATATGTATGAGGGTCAATAAAAAAAATATAAAATGCAATGTTGATTATATTTATCTTGAATTAAATAATATATAAATATTGCAATTATAAACAAAACCGTTAAAACTATTTACAAACAGCACTTGTGTGTATTAAAGAGAAATGTTTATTATTTACAAATAATATACAATTCACTTCAACCTAAAATAGAAAAACAGAGAAGAGCTTACCGGTTCTAGGTAAAAAAACATTTCCAATGACACAAACTCAACTAAAATCTCTTTTGTAAAATACTAAAGGATAGAAGGATACTAAATGTTAAAATAAGATGAAGCTTGTTTATATTCTCAAGTAAATAAAGAAATGAGATTTGACAGAGCCAAATTTATCTTAGTTCAGTTTGTGACACAAAATAATAATTATCTTACTCTTAAATGAAATAACTTTATAATAATGATTGGCAGTTTCTATAGTGCCACAAAACGTTGTAGT
>NJDC01007402.1:15951-27107 GCA_002245475.1 Calephelis virginiensis
ACGAATTCTTTGATTTAATCAAAGAATTCTTAAGAAACAGGTAAATACAACATTACTCGCCTTGCCACAAATAGAATTAAGTCTCTTGTTTAATTAAACACTGTTTAAAAATGACATACAACCAGTAACGTGCTACAAGAGGACTACGTGGCAACATATTACTAGTTGAGATTTCAATTTATACAGTATTTAGTTGACTTGTGTTTAACGAGCGTTTAATTTTTTTGTAGAAAGACGGTATCAGTTTAAGTTTTAATCGGCTTTAAAAGAACAAATTAGCGAACTATTTTCAAATTTGTAAAAAAAGGATACCTAATATCGATATATAAGGTCATTTCAAAATAGGTGTTAAAATTTTTGACAGTGTTCAGTACATCTAATAAAAGATATCCACACAAAGAAATCGTGAATTAAATGACTTTTGGGTATCCTTTTTATGGTGCTTTTCTCATTTGATTTACTTTACATTGAATGTTATTTTTTTAATTTTACTCAGTAAAAAAAAATATTTCGATTTGGAGTAAATCAAAAGAGAAAACGTATCGTAATATTCATAACAAAGTCATTTGAGAAAACAACTATTTGTATATTTTATTAGTTACATTGAACACTAAATTTATACCCCTATTTTGGGAGGACCTTATAATAATAAATTTGTTATTGCATAATTAAGTAACGAAATATGTTTTTTCGTTAAATAGACATGGTTTTCAAAATGGAATTAAAGAACTATCTACTCTGTTATGGTAAAGTTTGAACAACATCAATAATGACGAAAAATAATTTACTATTTCCATCGTACATATTATTGTATTTTAAAAGTAATAATTTTCAATTCAGGGCATACTCTAATTATACATATTTCAACCAATTGTTAACTTAAGGCAGCATTAAATTCTATGTTAGAATACAAATATAACATAAAATATTTATCTTTACAAATACAATATATTTGTATTTGTGGTCGGGCTACAAAAAAAAAACATTTTCTAATAAAAACAACATTGCCTGAGATTAAATAGTTTCCTGATTGGCGATAGGTTAGACACCTATTACCTTGTGGGATTTTTGGCTACACTCAGAGACAACAATTATCTTTTGATCAGTCATTAAGTCGACAATTACCATACAAACTTGGTCTTTGAGGCGGTCGTTAGTGTCTTCGGTAAATCATGGTTGTGCCTCTGTCTACCTCTTTTATTGACTTAAATTGACTACATACATTATCACAAAATTATAAAAAAAACGAAAATAAGTTGACACATGAATTTCACAGCTGGATTAGTTATTATGACAATCACGTCCCGTTAGGATAAAATAAAAAAGTGTGATAGCTGTCAAATCATATAGCTGAACTACATATATTTAGGTTAAGGAATATGTCTTAACGGACAGAAAAATAAAAAAATGTGAAAATAATCCAAAAAATAAAAGATTTCAACATAATCAATGAAAGGCTGAATTATTTTAAGATTAAGTGCCTCCGTTAAGATTTAAGAGAGATAAAAACGGTAACTTTTTTTCAAAATTCTCAATCGCATATTTAAAAAAAATATATATATTACTGTTCAGCTTTCCAACTTCGTTTGCGTTTATTTATCTATATAATTTACAATAACAAATGTGTAAATTATACTAAAACAAATTAGTCTTTGATCACATATTGAATTAAATATCTAGACAAAATTAAAGTATTTTAACGGCGGTAGCAATAAATGTGAGTTTATTTCTGCTTTGCTGCTTTGATGATGATATTTAGACGTTCATAAGTTCAAAAATAACAAGCAAAATAATATAAACAAATAATATAAACAAATAATATTATTTTGATAAAAAGTTTTTTTTTAAATATCCAAATGTATTTAAATAAAATTCAACCGCGTAAATCAATTGTTCCTGTTGTAATACGGGCTCATTTAAAATGATGCAATCCTGATTTTGAGTAAATAAAACATATTTATAAGTGATGACGTCATCAAAGAAACAAAACAAAAATGTCTTATTTTAAAAAGAATTTACTGCGTATAGTAAGCTACGTTAAAAAATAACCAAAGATACATTTATAAATATTTTCTCACAATAAAAACGCCTTAAGATTTTCGAAAGCTAAAAATCACGATACGATATTCAACACAACAAAAGTATCTGAAACCAGGAATCGAACTAACTTTCAAATAGTCGATGTAACCTCTTCTTAGGACTACAGAAATAAAAATAATTAGCTATGTATTGATTAATTAATAAATAATGGTTGTTATTTTGCTTTGCGTCCTAACTTATTTTAGGTTAAATCTGTCTCCTTGTTATGGAAGCAGAAGAGACAGAAAACGTTTAATGCTCTCAATTTTTTACAGTAAACAATACGGAATAAAAAACCTAAAAGTTTTGTGTTCACTAGTTTGATGCGACTTAAAATTCTGTCCATTGTTTGAAAGGGAGAATTTTAAGATTAAAGGCAATTGCGTGATGCGGAACGTAATATCAATAATATATTATGACAGCATTATTGAAAGTGGTTAAAATTAGATCCGACGCCATGAAGAGGCGTCGACATTTGCTTTAACAGTTCAGTAACTAATAAAGTTTATGGGATAATGTTAGCATTAACGAAATCAACGCTAACCCCGACAATACTAGTAAAGCAACTAACCCGTACTACGTGACCTATTTTTTAAGATTTTCGACCCCTCCCTCCCATCGATAACCACTCGTAGTGTATGCAAAGACCCCCTCCCCCTTTCAAGTGTTTACGTAGTAATTGTTGTATAGCGTAGACTCTCGTTGACTTGCTCGACATCTTCACTAAACTACAAACTGCCTGTGTTGTTTTCAATAAGCTGATGTATCAATATACTTACATCAGGGCCACTAGCTGTGAGATTGAGAAGCACGCAAAATTGCGCGCCATATTAGAGTAGTCCGAAATTTCTATAGGCGAAATCGACAACGTAACAAAAATCTATCAACCCCCGTCCCTCCCCCGACTGATCGTAGTATTTTAAAGACCCCCCCCCTAAACGGGTTACGTAGTATGGGTACGTGTTATGAAAAAAACATGTAACATCACTATCCTGTAGTAGCCTAACCAAACTCCAAATACCACGACCACACTGCTAGTTTAATCATGGAATGACATTGTTCGTTTTACGTTTATTAATTTAACTTTTGGAACTAGCCTACGCAAGCAACTTAAACTACCAAATATAAGAACACAACGAAATACATGGAGATGCTCTTTTATGTTTAATTTCATATGAACGTTCAGATTGTATTGGCCGCAATAATACGCACCCATGCACGTACCACAACGAGTTTGCACGCATATTTAACGTTAATTTGTACTAAGCGTACAAATCTAATTGTATAACAGTACTAAACATGTATACTTGTATAGTAAATTTTAAGTAAAGCGCAAAGAAATTGAAACTGATTGTTAACAAAGCCGGAACGACTTCTAAAAATAATGCGGGTAGGTAAAACTTGCAATTTTGAAATAAAAAAAATTAAATAATAATAAATCTATTATAGTCAAACACGCAAAGTTTCTTCATTATTTTAAGCTGTTTCTGATTAACCTTTTATGTAAAATTGGATATGTACACTTTGATGGGCTCATATTTTAAAACGATTCGCTTCACGGATTGTTATGTAACTGTCTGTGCCCTCGCACTGTGACTCATTGTGATTGCATGCTAAAAAAAGCAATCCGTGAAGCGAATCAGACAGTCCCCTGACTGTTGTAGTTATTGTGGCCATTACAAACAAATGACGCGTATCTTAATTTTCCTAAAACAATTTAAATTAACTACATTTTATCGCCGTCATACGGCTTATGACACCTGTCAAATAATAATATGGCCGATCTGAACATTTTAAAATAAATAAAAATCTATTACAATTATACTTATGAAAATATAATAAGGGAATATTACATCTCTAACCAGGGGGCTGACTATGTATCTCGGTGGCCAACTCAAAATGGCAAAGTGTCAAAATATGTCAAATAGCTGTCATTTGTGTTTGCTATCTCTATTGTATTTCTGCTAGTCACTGGAGATAGCAAATACAAAACACATCATTTGACAGCTATTTGATGTACACTTTTCCATTTTGATTTGGCCACAGAGATACATAATCAGCCTCCAGAGATAGGATAAATTCTCTCAATGACTTATCTATAGTATCAGCCAAGTACCACAACCTACCCACAGAAATATATATTTAGCACAGTTATGTTGCTAATGTAGTTTTATCAGGTATTGAAAAATATGTTAAACAAATTTTTGTAACACTATACTGCCCATAGATAGGCTACCGAAATTGACTGTTAATAACCTGGTAACATTTTAACGAGACCTTGTATTTAGGCTCGCAGCGATATAAGCAATAATAAAACAATCTTTCAGAGTAATTATTTTTTACGTAATTCTAAAAATTTAAGATTTATATAAGCAATAATAACTTTTAAAAATCAATAGCTTCTTATTCATTTTAACAAGCGTAAAATCGAAACAACAGTACGACAAAAAACACCCGGTGGGTTATAGAGGTTATAATTTTAAAAAATCTAGAAAATAACAACTACTCCATTCAAAAATATAGTCTTTACAACTAAAATAAATATGTATAAATGACGACCTTCAGCTAACTGACCTACAAAGAAAATTTCAAAACAGGGGTGTCCAACCGGTCGATCGCGACCATTCGTCCCGTCGATTGTGGCAAGCCAAAAAATATAACGCAACGTAATTAACTACTAAACGAGTGGAATATAGTGCGACTTAACGCTCACACTCATATATATACCTATAAATGTTGTTTAAATATCATCTACACTTCCATTCCAAAGTATTAAGTAAATTTAAGGAAACAATCTCATATGTGATTCGAAAAGGAACTCCTTAGATGTTTCCTCCTGTTCAATAAAAAATATTTTATGATTGAGTACTAAACACTATGCCGTTTCATTTAAGATTATTTCAAGAAGTATGTAACTGGCAGATCGCACAGGGTTTCAATAGTAAGCAGTAGATCTTATGTCTAACCAAGTTGGCCATCCCTGCTTTAAAATAATAATGTTTGTTAATTTGTTTATCTGTTAGAGCTCTAGAATAAGTACAATTAATCGTTAAAACTAAGTCCAAATCGGCCACAAAATTAGACGCATTACAATTTGGAATGAATGTTCTATTTCCTGTTAACTAATCATTCCGCGTTATAACTTAAATGATCACTCGACTAGCTTGGCCGCGAGACCGCTACATGTATGTTGAAGTTGGAACTTAAGATAAAATATACTTTTTACAGACCAAAATGGGTAGACACTTAAAAATGTGTATCAAGATACTTTTATAAAGGACACAACAGTCCATTATAGCATATATTTTATCGAATTAAAACAAAAAACAAAGGACGAGTAAATTTTTATTTCAGAAGATAGTTTTTCGTGGCGATTAACAAAGAAATATACCTTATTTAGTATCACTTGAAAAATATAATTTTAATTTAAACTCTAGATTTATGCCATAAATGAAAAAAAATATATAAAGAAAGATAATAATACAAAATTAAATTAAAAAAAATATGGTTATATGTTACATATTATGCTACTAGCATTTTTGTTAGAACAAGAAAAAAATATACTGAGCAATTAACTAATAAAAATAAAGAAATCAATTATTTAGATAATAAAATAAAAAAAACAGTGTGTCAATTTAAAAAAATATAAAAAACACTATAGAAATATTTGCTAAAAGTTGTACAATGTATTTGCGAGATAATTGTCACATTTTGTAACGAGTATCCCATAAAAGCACTGTCCCATCATCATAAACAAGTACAAAACACTAACTATCCTTTTATTGGAGAATTTCGCATTAATTTAGACTTAAAAATGTGAGATTAATTTTTTTCTTAAAAAAATTGGAAGTTGTCACTTGCCACGAAAATAAATAAAATGGAACTCTTGGTTCATCTTATAAGTAAAACTTTTGTGAATAACTCTTGCTAAATTCATTTACGTTATTTTATAAATAATACATATTAGTCACACAAATAAATTTTTATCTGAATTAAAATGAAAACTTGTACTATGGCAACACTTTATTTCTATGTTAGTAGAGTTTTCAATAAATATATCAGAATTACTGAACTAAAACACTGTATATATATTGATATACATTTTAAAGTATTTAAATTACAATTTATCAAGGTAATGAATTTGTCCAAAAAAAATGAGTATTAGGAATCGTTAAAATAGACTATAAATAATTTAGAAGTAGGTTCAACTTCAACAATATACAATAATGATTCATTATATATATTATGCTATACATACATACAAATGTGTAGTGTGGAACTATCACCATATCAACATCTGAAAGAAAAAGAACAATGTCACAATTTCATCTATAATACCAACATTCTGTTTTACCAATTTATACCAATTGGTATATATTATACCAATTGGTATATATTATACCAATATTGGATTATGTCTTTAAGCGTCGTATTATTAAACAGAAAACTGAAAGGTTTTTGAAAGGTTTGACATTGGTAGTATTTTTTCTGAGGTAATTAAACTTATTTTACATGTATGCTATTTTTTTCCGATGAACAGAGGAGATGTAACATTTTAGATAAATTAGATTAGTCTGGACCATGAAGCTGTAATAGTACTGGTGTTTACACATATCTTAATCAAAATCTTATGTAAATTTCGAAACATTGCTAACGCACTCTAGCGTGTCGGCCTTTTGACTTTGTTAATTAACATTAGAAGACTTTCAGATAGAGAGGCCGGACCATAGAGATAGGAATATATAAAGAAGTGCAACAATGTTCTATAGCAAATTTAGTTGTATAAATACCGTTGGAATCGACATATAAATTAACAACATCTCTTTGTCTCTTTTAACAAATTTTGATATTATGTACACCGAAAGAGATAACGACGTTTTTGTCTATGCTCATTTTGGCGTCGATTTAAAGTGACGTCATGACAGTTTTCATGTTTGCCAAGAATCCGTATTTAGTGTTCAATTTTTATAGCGATGTACTATTTATTACAACTGTCGATATTTTATTTTACGTTCCCAGAAAATAATATTTGGACATGATAAGAATGTATACCATTACCACTGAAAATGTAAAGAAAGTGGTTTGAATGTAATCTGATCAAATTTTTTTTGTAATGATAATAAATCTTGTAATAAATATAAAGATTTAACTTATATAAAGAATAAACATTTGCACGCCACAATGTAAAAAACGTGCTCGCGAAAAGTAAACAAAATATTTTTTTTTTCGTTTACTTACATTTCCCTATTTAGGTATAAGCCAACTGAGTAGCACAAAGTAAGTAAGGTGATAGTTGCGATTTCTTTCGGTAGGTAAATTATAATTATTTTGCCTAAACTTAACTATCACTCGTCACTAATAGATCATGTATCGATATCGGTACTCTACTTTTTCTGGACAGCCTTATAATGTCAAAATGGCAGCCATATTTAGTAGCCGACGGCAGACTTTTTTTGTAGATATTTCATGTCCATATACTTAGAGGTCAATGGGCCGGACAATTAGTGACAATTTGTCAGCAATATTTGGAATTGACGTAAAGTCAAAATGAAAGAGAGGCCATTACATCGCGAGTAAGAAATATTGGGAAATTGACATCAGACCTTTTTAGGAGTGTAACCTCCAGTAGTAATATAGCTTCATGTTCCGGATACATTAACTTGTGACGATTTTTAATTAAAGTTTTTGTGCGGGACAGTTATAACAATGTGTTAATTGTTATGTCGCTGCGAAACTCTACCAACTAGTCAGATGTCACGGTGTTAGTGACGTAAGCCTATGCTCACCTTTTACGAGTTGCCTGGCGCAGGAAGGCAGATGGTCTATTCTGCAGGGAGCCCGGATCAACTGGCCGCAATTTTTTGTACAACATTACATTGCATTTTATATGATATTTGAAGGCAAACAAGCAGACAGATTAAGTAAGAGTATAAGTATTCGATTAACAAAAAAAAAACAACACACCGGCAATCAGAGACGTCAATTAATATTTAATCTGTTGTTAAGCCACAATTTTATATTGAAAATGTTAACTTCGGTTCCTATATTCAAGAAACGATTCGGTTTGAAAATTAAAATGAAAAAATATTTACTTGTGAAACATGAGTGTTAAAAAAATGTTACAAAATTATTTAGGCATTTCGACATATACTACCAACTTGTGTGCAAATATTTAAAAAGGTAACATTAGTTATTTAGCTACTATTTACAACTCTCTTTTTCTATTTATTACTTGATTAATTGTAATTAATACAAACAATTTTTGAATGTACGGATTGATTACATACGGATTATATTGAGTAAGATTACAAACTCTACCACCTAGTCAGATGTTATGGTGTTAGTGACGGTAAGTCTATGCTCGCCTTTTACGAGCTGCCTGGCAGGAAGGCAGATAGTCTATTCTGCAAAGAAGCCCGGACCAACACGGAAAAATTAAGTTATAAGATGAATCGCCCAAATTTATTACTATCTATTCCAGTAGCTATCACGTCAAAGACCGTCATATCCGTAGGTACACCTGTAGGGTTACTCTGGAATATCGATTTTATGCAAATTGAAAATTTGAATCGGATATGTCATTTTAGGTACTCTTGAACACAGTAATAGCGGATGATAAGCATTTAGTAACAACAAAATTCAATGAATCCGATAAAATAGTTTATTGTTTATTATTAATTAAACTTTAATAATCCGCCCGTATTGTGTTTAAGAGTACCTAAAGTCACAGATCCGATTCCAATTTCCAATATTGCATTAATCGAGTTTCAAGAGTAACCCTACTAATGCGATATTAATTTATTTACGCAATAGGTATAGTTTGGCGCATTATTACTGTTATAAATAAATATGCAACTTGTAACAAAATATCACACTACTAGCGCCATCTATGTATGCATGAGTGTAAACTTAGACAATTACTGTAGCTGTGGAAAAATAAACGTTTGTCTGTAGAAAAATTACAAGCGAGTCTTATTAATTACTGGTTCGAGTATTTCTTCTTTTTCAATAACATGAAAAAAACTTTCAACTATACTCAAAAGATATATTTGACGACAACAATTGAAGGGCGACTCGAATTGTAGGCGCTGGTCGACGTGAGTACATAATCCATCTTAATAAACGTGGACTAACGTAGAGCAAAATTAAGTTTATATTATATAAGTCTCCTCTGTGGTCTAGCAGTCCGGCGCCGGACTTGACTTCGTGAGGTCCTGGGCTCGACCCTGCCTACCTTGGATATGGGCGTGAAGATACTTGTTTTTATATTATAGTCTGTATCATATTGTAATTAATACAAGTAACTTTACTCCGCGCTTATTAGTAAAATAACAGGTGTACAGGTGGAGGAAAATGACTTGTGCTGGAAGCGCTGCTGGAACGTGAGCATGCCTTAGGTGCGTGAGTCCGATGGTAGGGGGTGGACAGTCACCACCAGGAGAAGAACGGCGACTTCTGTTGGAACGTGAGTATACCTTAGGTGTGTCGGTCCAATGGTGGGGGGTGGGCAGTCACCACCAGGAGAAGAACGGCGACTTGTGCTGGAAGCGCTGCTGGAACGAGTCGAAGAACCGCGATGACGTCGTACCGCTCTTAGACCTGAAACATACAAAAAATATACGATAAGCTTATATTAACAATTTGAATATTAGATCGGTCGAGCTAAGCCTCACTATCCTTACTTGTTCCTGTAGGCAAAATGACAATCTTTTGTTCCGGTCTCGAGATAATACCCAGCCACAGAATAGTGACTCACCTTTTATATCTAAGGTGTCTATAGGCTACGGTTTCTTCTTACCAGCAGGTGAGTTCTGTGATAGGTCAGCGAAAAAACCTTGAAGAAGTTGCCTACTCCAACGATGGTGTCGTCGCAACAGAGATGCTTCTACACCGAACAGGAAAATCGGAACGTTGGAATGTTTATTCTGTAAAGTCAGCCAACGGCTTACCAAGACGATGGTATCTTCACGACCATTTTCAATTACCGGAGATCACGACAAAATCCAAAATGGCGAAATCAAGATGGCCACCAAACAAAATTTTGTAGCACATATGTCTGAATATTTTTTATTAAAAATTTGCTTTTAAACAAATAATTATGATAAATAAACAAAATAAATATATATAGAAAATTGATCCCAAGCACAGGGCAAGTGCTAAAATAAAAATACGTTGCGAGAAACGAAAGTTATGGCCATTCTAAAAAGTGAATTTCATCTGTAATGATGAACTCATTTGGTGGGTACTCAGAATTGTGTATCTATAGGACATAACTACCCGCGTTAACGGGTTAGAAATGAATTAAAAATTTCGCCACGGGACTTGAATCTTCAGTAGCTCAATTGGTTAGAGCATTCGTCGGTTTGAGACGAAAGGTTACAGGTTCAAATCCTGTCGGGGGCGAAACTTTTTCTTTCTTTAAAATTTATAGAAAATAAATATGCCTGGACAAATTAGATATTTAAATCTAGCCCCTAAGCCTAACTAATAAAATTATGAGTTTGCGATACTAATACATAATTTTTGTGTATTAATAAATCTTAATGTATAAAAATTACGTGTCACGTTGTTTGTCCGCGATGGACTCCTAAACTACTTAGCCGATTTCAATCAAATTTGCACACCGTGAGCAGTTTGACCCAACTTGAAAGATAGGATAGCTTACATTTCAATTAAAAAAAAAACTATCCGAGCTAAGCCGGAACAGGCAGCTAGTAATAACAATAAAGAAAGACTTACCTCTCGACGATGACGGCGGGCATCTGCACGAGCTGGACGGGACTCTTGCCGTCCTTCAGCGCCTGCGTGAGGTTGAGCACTTGCCCTCGCATCACCGACATCTGCCGCTCGAACAGGCCCTTGTCGAAACCTTTATCTTGCTGCAAGGTGCAACACAAATGTAATAATTAATAACTAGGAGTTTTGGCGCCATCGTGAATGAAGATGGTCGTAATTTTTTCATAGTTTCAGTATGGTTTTCAATCTAACAAGAACACAACACAGTTACTGTCAATTTTTACTAATAACATATACGAATATCTTGATAAAAAAATGCATGTAATGGCAGTATTTGTTGA
>NJDC01007402.1:27549-103150 GCA_002245475.1 Calephelis virginiensis
TTTTGACTCACTGGTGCACAGAAAAACTTTTACGAGTTTATGTTGCACCTTTATTTGTAACCATATATGCTTATCTTTAATGTAAATAAAATAAAAAAAAAAAAAAAAATTTCGTGTTTATATTGAGTGAAATTAGTTAATTTAGGTGGGAATTAGATTAATTTTGTTCAGTGAAAGTGCACAAATGAAGTAATCATGAAGAAATTAATGTATCGTGTATTTCCTCGCTGCCGCCAAATCTCAATAGACGAGCTTGAGTAACAAAGACACTTTTTTCCTCAAGACCAAGACATGACTTACTGACGACTTATGACTGATGACTAATTATAATTGATTAAAATTGAATTAAAATTTGATGCAAATGGCAAAATACTAACGTGAAGGCCAATACCTAAAGAAAGAAGAATTAATAACTATTTTTCATACAGATGTGTTTTGGAACAACTATCCTACCTATAACAGCTTAAAGGTTGTTATCCGTGCCAAAATTTCAAAAATATTATTATTTTATTGCTGTCAAAAACGCTGGCATTATACAAAAGAAAAATCGTTTTAATACACTGGACTAGTGCTGGCAGAGTCTTATTCTATCATTTTGTTTCCCTCTTGTTATCTTAATGACATATTTTGAAGACTAGGTTCTAGGTATTTTCGAAAAATAAAAGTTATTATTATTACATTAAATACTTTTATGGTCTTATTATATAGACTCAAATATGTGGTGATTAATGATGCAGTAAAAAAAAGTTGAGAGGTGTCAAAGGACACCCGGATAGAACGAAGTTCTCTCTCCCCCCCTCTCTCTCTCTCAATCTTTATCAATCTCCAGTAATCTCTATCTCTCTTATGGAGAGAGACAGACAGAGAAACATGAAAAAACATATAAAAAATAAAAAAATAGAGAGAGAGAGAGAGACAGAGAAACATAAAAAAAATAAAAAAACAAACAAACATGCGCAACCCGCAAAGCTTACAATAGCTTACTATATCAAAAAGTGTCGTGACAATTTTTCGTAAGATTTTTTTCCGTCTAGCCTCCTTTCACAACGCGCAATAAGGAACTTCGTTCCAAAAGCGAAACCGGCTATTTGTAGCTATTTACATATAACGCATTATAAGTGATACGTAAAATAAAACAAGTGTTTCTACATTTGAAGTTATGAATATTTACGAATTTTACCGAACGCCTACGATGGGTAATTTATAAAAAATATATTAACATTGCAGTGTCATCCTGGGGCTGAGACATTAGTTTTTTTGTAAATTGACCAACTACCTGTTATAGTAACTCGTTGCAAGACTCTTAATGGCAAACAACTGAATTATTAAAATAAAATGTACAATCCCCTTTCGTTTAAAAATCAAAAACACACTCCGCTCAATAATATTTCACAGCACCTAGGTATGACAACTTTCTTCTAATCTCACATCTAGGAATGCTTGAACTGTTGATACTAATCATGATTACTTTTTTAATCTCACATATCCTTTCGTTTACCCCACTCTAGGAGCTTGACGTTATGGCGGCAGGAATAGGTAAGGCGGTGGTACCAATCCGGATGAGTCGCTGCGAAACTCTACTACCTAGTCAGATGTCACGGTGTTAGTGACGGTAAGCCCATGCTCGCCTTTTACGAGCTGCCTGGCAGAAAGGCAGATGGTCTATTCTGCAAAAGAGCCCGGACCAACACGGGGTCTGTGTATTAACGCATCTGTATACCAAGCTCCTCAAGCTCGATGGTTCAATGTCGTAGTTTCTTTACTGATAGGTACATACATACATTTAACTGTTTATATCAAACATGATTACTTAATATTACATATACGCTTGAAATATTGAGACTAATCTAACACTTTGGAATCAAGCGAATTTAAGTATAATATAAAGCAATAAAATATCTTACAAAAATAATTCGTAGTTTCGTACCTGTTAAATGTTATTATATATCTATATATTAATACGAGATGCCAAAACTTTGGACCCCTTTTTACGAAAATTGCGCGGACGGACGAGTATGAAATTTGGGACACTAATTATAGTTTATGTGTAGGAGAAGTGCTGAACGCTTATATTTTTCAATAATAATGCTTATAAAGTACATCGAATTAATAAATAAAACATTACCTCCACTACCATGCATTTGACACACACAAACAAATGTATTGATGATAACGATAAAAGATAACAGATGGCGCATAAAACATTTTGGAAACAAGGTAGTTGGTCTTGAAAAATGAACGAATCTTATCAACACGATATTAATGGAATGAATGAAATGAATCTTTCAACACGATATTAAAATTTATTGTGGTCTTTGAATTTCGACCAATGGGCGACCATTAGTTATTTAACAAGTAAAAATATATAACTAAGTAATTACTTACTTTGAATAGAATATGAAGTTCATCACACAACTCCTGAACGAAATTCATATCTGATAATAGAGGAAGAACTAGTTCTCTGAAAAATAAAAATATATAATAAATAAATAAATATCCCTGGACAAATTACACAAATTGATAGATTTTCTAAGTAAGCAAATTGTATTATGATGTTAGACAATGATACTAGTAACAAAGACAATAATATTATATTTACTGATCTCTGCCAATACATAGAAATATTTAAGACTTTATATTTATACGTTCTAAATATAATGCTGATTCTTCTTCACGAATATTTAAAACTAGACTTTTGAGGACAGCATATTTGGGACGTATAAAGTCTTAAGTATAAATATAATTTTATGTATATTTTTAATACACTCAGACCCGGAAATACTCTTCACATAAATTATGCCTCCCTCGTGATTCGAACGCGAACCTCGCGGTTGGTAGGTGGAGTTGGGTATCTAAACTAACTCCTCGGTTAGCGAGCAAGTCAAATGTTATTAACAAAAAATATTTCAACAAATAAAAGCAAACATATTAGAAACGTTTATGAATAGATTAGCTATTGTCAGTGGCTTTGTCTGTGTTTTTAGTGATTTAGCTTTGTCACGGAAACTAAGATATAGGCATAAAAAAGTAGCCTAGTCAATAGGTTTGTAGGTATGTAGTGTCTATGCGTGTGTGCAATATTCTAACATGCGTATTGTACGTATCGTCAGTATGCGTGCGTGCACCTGGATGTTTGTCCCACCTGGTTTCCCTGCTGAAGGGTCGCTTGGCCTGCGGCAGCCAGGCCCAGTGGTAGGGGTAGGCTCGCCACGAATCCGGATGTTTAAACGGAAACGCGAGACCATTGTCGATCGCCGCGATACGGATCTCAGACTGTCCCGACCATTCCTGCAAAATGAAGTAACAAGTAAAATAAGTTCAATTTTATCGCCTCTGTGCTCTAGCGATCTTGCGTCGGACTTAGCTCTGGGTTCGAACCCTGGGTCGGGAAACAAAAAAAAATGTGAATATCAAATTTTCTAATAAAATAACGTTGCGCGGGATTGGATGTATGTCCAGTTGGTGATAGGTTTGGCACCTATCGCTGTGTGGGACTTAGTGTCTTCGGCAAGTCGTCGGTACCCTGGTCGAGCCTCTGCCTACCTCTTCGGAGATATGGGCGCAAACATACTTTTGTTTTTCAATTATATACATGTGCTTCCACCACTTCTTTATGGGATATGATAGCAAACAAGTAAACGTCTCCCCTAACGGTGAAACATAACTGTCACCTTTAGCTGGGATCTAAGAAGTGTATGAATGATGATGATGATGAAGCCACGGTGAGCCCAGCATAGAATACGATAGTGATTGTATTGCGCACTTACTAAACTATTTTTTTTATTATTGCTATCTTTTTTCAACGATAGTAATAGAAAGAGACAAAACACAATTAGTGATGTCAGATTGGTTAGTACAAAATATTATTTCTCTATCTATCTATTCCTCGAAAAATGTTCACAAGTCCGGAATAATCTGACGTGTCTAAAGTGTTCCATCTCTTGGCTTATTGTTTAATAGGAAAACTGTATATCTCACCGTGGGGTCTGTCATGTCCTGCTCCCGGTGGGGGGTGGCCTCGTATTTGATGAGCCAGTTGTCATTCCCGCGGTCCGTGTTGCGGATTATGTAGTCCAGCACCACCAGACGCTCGAATTGCAACTGGAACCTGGAATTTACTTCTGTTGTCAATATATAACCACACTTATAATATAGCCCCTAAGAACCTTCCTGTAGTATCTACAAACAATACAATACAATAACTCTATATTGTCTACCAAATACAGAGAAATTACAAATACATCAAGTAAAACTTAAATTTTAAGATATACAAAGGCGGCCTTATCGCCAAGTCAGCGATCTCTTCCAGGGTAACCTCGAATATGGAACAAGATTTAGCGGAATACTGTGTAATGGTGCTCTCAAAAATATAAAAAGTCATCTAATACTAGACAAAATAAATCAAGTTCTAGATGCGTTACTACTATTGAATACTGCACAAAAAATAATATTTACACACGAATAACGACTTCTGATTTTATTTTGTAACCAAAATGTAGTCTAGGCTAGGCTGCTAAACTTAAGTTTCTTGAAACACACACACACACACACACACACACACACACACACACACACACACACCTGTTTTTTCGTCGGAGGTTAAAAGTACGTACGTTATATTATTATCAGCTGTAATGACATTTTACATAATTTAAATAATGTAATTATAACACCTATTAGGATAATGAATGCTATGTAAATTTTTAACACTTGATAAGAACATTGCTAACATTTAATTATTTATATTAATTCGTTTAAAATCTATAATAAGCTGTTGCTGTATTTGCCTTTATTAATTTAATGTTCAGTTTATGTATCTACATTTTATTATGTATGTGTAAGTATATGTACAAATCATATTCTAATATGCATAATTAATTTAATTCTTTTTAATGTTTATATTTCATAAGGTTTTTTATGCCTTATGAGGTAGCGAACAACCAGTCGGTTCTTCAAGCGGTAAGAGAATCGTCACCCTTAGACACATAAAAGTTACAGGGGCATAAATTTCAAATTAAAAAAAAATATTCCTACTTTCTCATAACGTGCTCGGGAGGCGGATCTTGTTCGAATCTTCTTAGCCAGTAGTCCGCGTCCTTATAACCTTCAACGAACAGCTGGAAGGAACCGACCTGGAACAAAAATAACATAGAACAATTACAACATTAAAAATGTTTCTAACTCCAACAAAACCTACTCATAATATGGGGTAAGAACTATCTCGTTCACGTGAGGTTCTAAACAAAAAAATCCAAATCGAAATGTTGCCACAGACAGAAACAGTTAATTGATTTTTGACTTCTTTACTGTGACAACACAATCAAATATTTTCTTGTTTTATTTTTACGGGATTGAGAGGTGAACAAGCAGGCGGATTTCGTATCGCTTTAACATATTGATAAATTGCTTAGAAAACAAAAGACTTTAAGACCTATCATAATTATAACATTAATGTGCAAAACAGTATGTATATATTTTTGTTACAATTTAATAACCTGATTTAATAATTCTCCGGTTTACACTCTTTAAATATTGCGACTTACTCTAGAAGTTGTATTTATTTTGTAATAACTAACAAGGATCCATTTACTGTCTGCATCGTATGACTAAATAATATTTTGTCAGTATCTATTTTTTTTCTTTACTTACTACCACAATTACATCTGTAGGGTTACTCTTTAATCTTCATATCATGCGAACTGGAAATTGAAATCATATAAGTCAGTTTAGGTACTTTTGAACACAGTACTAGCGGATTATTAATATTTAGCTACACATAAATTCAACGAATTCGATAAAATAATTTATTGTTTACTATAAACAAAATCTTAATAATATGCCATTAATGTGTTTAAGAGTACCTAAAATGACATATGTACTCCTTTCCAATTTCTAATATTGCATGAATCTAGCTTCAAGAGTAACTCTAATGGTAAGTTAATTTTACCACCAACTATCAAGTTTCCGTAGTGTAGCGGTTATCACGTGTGCTTCACACGCACAAGGTCCCCGGTTCGATCCCGGGCGGAAACAGTATTTTTATTTGATTTTTGATATCTTGATTTATTTTTATTTCTTTCAACTTCATTCTAATCTGTAAATGTAATTCATGGTCTACTAACTGCCTTCATGGTTTAAGTCGAACTGCAAATTTTTATTACAAAGTTACTGTTATTTTTTTCCTCTTATTGTCCGTTGGCTATAGTCTGATTTTTAATTATTTTTTTCGAAGAAAATGTTTTTGAAATTTTGCAATACTGATACATAGAAATAGATTTTATACATATACCAAAAAAAATAAATAAACAAACATTCAAATCGACTATTCAGGGCTGAACTTGAAGTTTAAAATTGAAACTACTAAATAATATTATAACATAAAATTACTACTTTTCAATATCTACTGTCACATATAAATACAGTTTTACTAGATAATATTAGGACCAAATATCTTCACAAATTTTTACATAAATATGAATATGGATCAACATCAGGGACTTCACGGAGTTTTATTCCTAGGATTATTAGGATTCACTTAATAAACCGGCGATGTTACTGAGAACATAAAAATGCTAAATACTACATTACCTTGGGAGGCAGTCCCATTCTGTTGAACCGTAGGTTTGGGAACTGCTCTGTGATAGCCCGCTTCAGTCGCGACCTCTCTCGGTCTATCCGTAGATAGTTAAATGTTTCTGACACTAACTTTACCACCTGTAAACAAACATACACGTTTAAAAAACAATTTTTATTATCTATATATTAATACGTTATGCCAAAACTTTGGACCCATTTTTACGAAAATTGCGCGAACGGAGGAGTATGAAATTTGGCACACTTACAGTTCATGTGTAGGAGAAGTGCAGAATGCTAATCTTTTTAAAAAATAATGCTTATAAAGTACATTAAATCAATAAATAAAACATTACCCACACTACCATGCATTTGACACACACAGACAAATATATTGATGATAACGATAAAAGATCAGAGATGGCACACTAAAAAGTTTGGAAACAAAGTAGTTGGTCTTGAGAAATGAAGATGGCGATCTTATCACAAGATATTAAAATTTATTATGGTCGAATTTCGATCAGTAAGCGACCACTAGTTTATATTATCATGTTCAATATCTCTTATTTTCTACATTTAATGTAAAAATAATAATATTAATAATGTAAACATAAAAACAGGTTATCAAAAACGGTAGTCTTACAACCAAACCGTCAGTGCTCAGGGGAGACAGACTGAGGAATCTTCGCACAATGCGTGCAGTCTCTAAAATTGCTGCCTTCTGAATTCGGCCCTTAGCCCAGGGTTGCATTGCGAGTCTCTTAAGATGTTGTTCGAGAATCTTCGCTATTAGAGCGTTTACTGAAACGACGATCGGGACAATTATTGTAGAGTCAACATCCCACATGTCGGTATCCTCGTGAGCTACGTCTATGTATTTTGACAGTTTTTCCTTTTCAGTTTTCACGGAGTTAATGTCGCATGGAACGATGGTATCAACAAGAAAAACCCGGCACTCCAATCGTTCCAATGTCAGGTTTGTTGGCGACAATAGTCCTATCCGTGATGATAGATAGATCCCACTACAGCTTCGCATGGCTATTCTTACGAACTAGCTCCGGCGTATAATTAATAATCATTATTAAAACCATCGATATCGGTTCGAACGCTGCCGGGATGTAATTGTATTTTTATATGGAACAGCAAACAAGCGCCCTGCTTTTTGCGTTTGTGTCGCAGATACAAATTCAATTGTCTTGACGTTTGAAGGTATTCACCGAAGCCTTAATGACCTGTCAAAGCTTATGTCACCGTTTTCTTCTGTTTTATTCACTCTATTGGTTTTATGAGCATTTCCAATATCCGGGAAAGATATTTTTGTGGTAGATGCGGTAGTTTTTGTTTTAAATCTGACTGGTAAACCATTGCTTAGAGAGATTAGAGATCTACCTTTAAATAAGTTTAAAAAATGTATAAAAGCAAAATTATGTAAGGAAGGCTATTATAAGGTCTCAGAGAATTTGGATGACGAACATGCTTGGGGATAGAAGTTTCAATCTCCCACTGCAATTTGTAAGTACTTTGTTACCTTTTATGTAAGTTGAAATTAAATTGTAATAGTGTATTTTTATCTACTTTATAATGTAACTATTGATATTGAAAAAAGACAAGCCCGCTGTGTTTCTTTCGCTTGATCTTCTCAGTGTGAGTTCGCGATTCCGATCCGGTGGTAGTTTAGAAAAATGTCGACGCGCACAAGTACTACATGTATGGTTCACGTTAATAAAGTTTTTTTTCTGATTTAGATTCTGAAACGCTTAGCGAATGAAACAGGATACTCATCGTAGCCAGGCACACTCTACAGCTTCAAGGCGGCTTCTTTTGCCAGACAAACGGCTCGTTCGTTACCTCGTAGTGAAGGCGTAGCCATTTTAGGTCTAATGTGCGAGTACACTAGCTACCCTTCAAGTACGGAAACACGTGAGTACCAAAAAGTATTATGATGAGACAGGAATAATTAAGATATGCTGCACAGAACTTTACTACCAGCTCTTCTTGTTGTCTTGCTCATAATGACCCATTGAACTTTTGATCGTCTCTTGCGAGGTGCCTTGGAGGAAGGTAGATAGTCTATTCTACGAGTACATAAGGGATCCGGACCGCCACAGGGAAGAAAACAAATATCCGTTATAATATTACTGAAAGAGTTACAAGAATTGACCTAACTTCAAACTGACCAAATGTTTGTTTAAGACGTGATCGCCTCTGTGGCCTAGCGGTCCTGTGTTGGACATAACTTCATGAGGTCCTGGGTACGATATCCGGGTCGGGCAACAAAAATAAAATGTGTTTACAGGGTTCCATAGCCAAAGCCAACCCTTATAGATTCTGATGTCATGTCTATCTGACCGTCCGTATGTCATCGCCACTTTTTCCGAATCTATGAGAACTATAACATTGAAACTTGGTAAGTTAGATGTAATCTGTGAACCGCATTAATAATTTCGCACAAAAATAAAAAATAAATGTTGGGGGCTTCACACACTTCGACTTACAACGCAAAAAAAAAATGTTTTTCATCAAATTCATAAGTGTGGGGTATCTATGGATAGGTCTTTAATAATGATGTTAAGAGAAATGCGGAAATGCTAAATTTTATTTCCTAAACTGAATAATTTGTTTTTTAAAGTGGTAAAATGTGTAACTGCAACTTGTAAGTCAATAACTTGATGCAGCACCCACGACAAAATAATACCAATTACCAATGTCAAAACTTTCTATCACCTCTGTGGTCTAGCGGTTCAGTTGTCGGACTTGACTGCATGAGCTCCCGGGTTCGAATCCCGGGTCGGGCAACAAATTCAGCAAAAGAAAATTGGGTTTTTCCAATTTTCTGATAAAAAAAAACGTTGCTCGGGATTGGATATGTGCCCGGTTGGTGATAGGCTTGCCACCTATCACATTGTGGGACTTAGTGTCTTCGGCTAATCGTGGGTGCCTTGGTTGTGTCTCTGCCTATCTCTTCCGGGATATGGGCGTGAAGATACTTTTTAAACTTTCTATATTTTCAAGTTGGCATTAGAAATAGTAGGTAGACGATTCCCTATATTTTAAATTGTGCGTTATCGAGCCACTTAATTATTACGGTTATCTGTAACGAAATACCCGCATTGTAACATTTTTTCTCGCACCCGTTTCCATATAAGCTGGTTATCTTGCGGTAGAATGATAGGATTCACATTCAAGTATGCTGGTACCCTATGATTAACTCATTTCCAAGCATGATTCTGCCTAACCTACCTAAAATAAAGAATTAGAACCTACTAGTTCGTAAGTAGCGAGCACAGGTGAAATTGGTCATGAGGATTTAAAATTGGGTCAATATAATAGATCACATATGACATCTGTCAAAATAAATCATAAAATTAAATGATGTTGGTATTATCTCTTGTTCTGTCTATAATATTATTGTTGTATCTATTATTATAAAATGAAAAAAATAATCAAATGTGCATGACCAACTTTGAACAAAGAAAAAATATTTTAAATACTTAACTTATTTATTATTAAAGTGTCAAATGTGACCTTCTAAATTGGCCCACCTTTAGTTTGCTCTCACGTACTAATAAAAATAATGATCGGCAACCAAATATACATAAATACCGTACCTATCTACCATGTTTATTATGTGTTTTTCGTTCTTGATGTCTATTATGTATACCATAAAGTGTTTAATAAATAAGTTAAAGGTTAATCTGAGAGCCAATGTTTGCTCCCCTATGCCATAAAAATTAACTCATGGAGAACTGACTATATATTAGGAAAACTGATATTACTCATAGTAATGCACACTTACTCTTGTTTTTGGCACTACCCCAAGTCCGATCTTGGAGTCGACTAGACTAGCGCCCGCTTCTGATAGGTAGCCCTGGTTGGGGATGAGACACGACCTGCCGAAGCAGCACGGACAGCACAGCTTGTGCATCCATTTTGTCCACTTTGGGTTAAGACGTCCATACGGTTCCTCGTCCTTTGGTTTGAATACACTAATGATTTTCTGAAATAAAAAATATTATAACTTGAATATACATACCACATCTTTACATAAATTCATTAACACATCAATAAATCTACTTTCCATCCATGAGTGTTCAAATATCACATTTTTTTTTATTTAAGACTGAAAGATTGTATGAGCTACCTACTACATAAATTATGAATTACTGTTTTTGTGAAATAAGGACGAACAGACACACGGCTTTGCTGATGGTAAGAAACAACCATGGCTTAGGGCCATAAATGTTATAGGTGCGTCGCAGTCGTATGGCCGGGTCTTAAATCTGACGATGTAGTCGTGTCTTGTGTGTGTGTGTTGCGATTACGTGGGATAGATCTTAGGTTACTTGAACAACCATTCAGCGTGGAACATGACAATGATGAAAAATTACAATCTGCATTGCTGTACAACACTACCACCTACATAATTTATTAAATTCACTCGTACTTTCCACAATATATCTTATACCTTTAAATGGCTCCAACGATTTTCATGAAATTTAGTATGTAGGGGGTTTCAGGGGCGATAAATCGATCTAGCTAGGAATCATTTTTAGAAAATTTTAAATTAAAAATTTTATTCGTGTTTAAACTGAAAAATATGACTCTTCCTGACATCTATTGGCGAATAATAATACTATTTTTTGTAAGCAATAAACTTGTTCCAGCAGATGGCGTTGTTAAGTGACACGAAGTCAATGAGTGTTTGCTAAGAAATTTTATATTGTGTGTCGTACTTAAATTTAACTTCCAAAAAACACAATTTATAAAAAAATACCGAGCTATTTTAATTATTATAGTTTAGCCAATTGGTTTCACTATTTCAGCATCATCAGAGCTTAAACAACCTGAGTTGTTATAGCCCCGATGATTAATAAATTGTACCTGGAATGGTATTCCACCAAGCACCGACAATAAGAAGTATAGAAACTACCACCTAGTAATGATAGACTGCACTGGTGGTGGGGTCGTCATATCCCGTGATAAATTCTCTTATTTTATACAGTGTAGTAAATCTTTAAATATGAGCATAAATAAATCACTTTTGAATTTACCATTACGATTTAAAATAACCTTCGCTCGTTTTTAAGTAATAGTGCACGGACGTGTATCTAAATTTTGTCAAGCCATAGCAGTTTGGACGTGGATACAAACGAACTCAATATTACATTTAAGGGCCACTTGCACGTTCCTGGTTTAAGTATTTAACACTGAGTTAATGCCTAACTAGGGTTTAATCACCTTATATTTGACAGCTTAATTCAATATTAAGCGTAACCAGGGAATGTGCTTGTGGCCTTAAGTGTATTTGAGCTTCGACAAGAGTTCAAGTACGGCCTTCTCAATGATTGTGGTAATTTTAACCAAGAACTAGGTCGTTTACAAATAACCTTTAGTTTCGCCGCAAGCTATCAAGTTTCCGTAGTGTAGCGGTTATCACGTGTGCTTCACACGCACAAGGTCCCCGGTTCGATCCCGGGCGGAAACAGTGTTCAGTTTTTGCATTTTTTTTTATATTAACAAGTTTTTATTCTGATTTTGTACCCTTCGTGTAAACATTCGCAAAAAAATCAAACTAAAAATCAATCTCCATTTATCGTGGTCATCACATCACGCCTGAACTGATGGGAAAAATGTTGTTATTTTTTTGTTGGGTTAGTTTTGGACAGAAGAAGTTTCATATCGAAAGAAAAACGGAGAAAATTATAACAAAAATGGGAAAAAACAATAAAGCATCTATACAAACTTTAGTAACTGTTAATGTCAAGCGATACTAAGTTCGCCGGGACGGCTAGTAGGTAAGTAATAATTATTCCTAGAAATTATTAAATTCTAATCGGGAATACTTACTAATGGCGAAGTTAATATACCATTTTTATAAAAAAGGACCTATTCAATTAAATAAGTGAAATAAGTTAAATAAGTGTGAAGAATGATTAATTTTAACGAAATAGGGTAGGTACTCAGACACGATCCATTTACAGTTTAAGTTTGGAGAAGACAAAGAAGAAGAAACCTCAACAGGCGAAGTAAATTTCTTACCATCATAAAATTCGTCTACTTATTTGCCTTCACTTCCTACGCTATAAAAACTCGCTGTATTTATTTTTTTAGTAAATTAATAATTTGCTTATTTTAGTGTTACTACATTTCCAGATGATTATTTCCAAAATAGGTATGATTTACAAGTTAGCCCAAATTGCGTACCACTAGACTCGTGCCATATCAGCTTTTTTTCTTAATCTTCCAACATTTTCAACAGTGAGATCAGAGAGAGAGAGAGAGAGAGAGAGAGAAAGTGATTGTGTTAAAATGAAAACAGGTATTCTCCGTTAGTTTCGTCATGTGGAAAAAATACATGTGGAAATACTGACAAAACAGATACAATGTGAATGTTTATGGTTGTAACTTGTAAGTATCCATATAGGTCTAGGTTGACATTTTACAACCAAACCTTTGTGGAGCGTCTCCGAAACCGGCGTATGAGAAGAGTAATAAATGCGGAGGAAGCTGTACGAATGACACACGACACTCACAAGTCCGCAACCTCCACAAGGGACTTGGCGTGAAAATATGTATGTGTGTATGTATATTATATAAAAATAAAGATAATTTATTATTATTAATTTTCCAAATAGTTTAATAACATTTTTTTTATGATATTAGAAGGCAAACAAGCTTTCTTCTTGTCAACATCAGGAAATCCAGACGGATTTCCTGATGTTAAGATATTCACGCCGCCAAGAGACACCAAAGATGGTAATAATGCGTTACCTACCTGAAGCCGGAATATTAGGCCTCGAGCAAAAGTAAGTTTATCGGCTACATTATCCTTCGAACTGAAACGAGTCAACGTCAAAAGCACCGACGTTATGACGACAGGAATAGACACGTTGGTGGTATCAATCCGGGTGAGTCGCTGCGAAACTCTAGCACCTAGTCAGATGTCATGATGTTAGTGACCTATGCTCGTCGTCGTTTTACGAGCTGCCTGGTAGAAAGGCAGGTGGTCTATTCTGCAAAGGAGCCCAGACTTACATTCAGAGTGAATATAAAAACAAACATAACATACTTAATAAAGGTTGGTTCTCAAATTATAAATTGCGCTATTATAATATTTAACATATAATACATAATAATTAGATGTAAATAAAGCGGCTAAGTGCGAGTCCTACTCGACCTTGGAGGTTTTTATCAAACTTAAGATATTTGGCAATAGCAAGTAACATTTGACTAGATGTCACATTTACATATATTTTTTTACTAGCAAAAAACTTAGTTTATCACAGAATAATAGAATTATATAAAAAAGAATATTACCAATATTAGCCCCCGACGCAAAAAGAGGGGTGTTATAAGTTTAACGTGTCTGTCTGTGTCATCGTAACTTCCGAAAGAATGCAGTGATTTCAATTTAGTTTTTTTTGTATTAAAGGAAACTTATGTGCGAGTGTTCTTAGACTTGTTTGATGATAATCGGTAGAGCCGTTTAAAAGTTATGGGGGTGAAGGTGGGGAGATTAACCGATTTTTTTACTCTTTAAAGGAATATTAAGTTCTTGTGTCGAGGGTTTAATTTTTTTTTTATTTAATAGTTATTTTGAATAACTGGTTATTTCGATCAAACCAATTTCAAAAAAACTTTTATTGAGGTCTACCGATTACCTATGTTTCTTAAGGATTTTAAACTCGCTTATTTTAGAAATGGGAGGACGAGCACATATTGTGCCACTTTGGAAGTCATAATCTTTCCTTCTGTTTTTCTGTTGCGACAAAATCGTTTTAGCAATTTCAATGTCATTTTTAGAGGCCTAAAAGTATTTATAGATACCCTGCATGTGTAGATTAGTGTACAAACAATGTTAAGTGGTTTACAAAATAAATTTACCTACCAAATCTCAACTGTGTAGACCTAAGAGTTTGAGAACCAAGTGACATACAAAGAGATAGACTATTCGAATTTATAACACTAAAAACATAATTTTACAAGTTTCTTTAATCTTTTACATACGTACCATGCATATCTTCACTCCAAGTCCCGTATGGGGTAGGCAAGAGAGTATGGAAGGCCAAATATTACGATCCTAGTAGATCTGACTGGCTTCCTCCACATTCATTACCCTTCTCATTCAACATTTTTCTATGTATACCTATAAAAAGCTTGCGTACGTAAAGTTTATGGTCGAACTCCCATGAAACTGACTGACTGAGTTTAAACACTAGCTGTTTGCCCGCGACTTCTTCAGCGTAGAATAGTTACGATTTTCATGCAAAACTTTGTACCATGTTATTCTTTGAGGGTACATTCTTTGAAGTTTGATAATTAATGTTTAAACTCGGATCTTTAGCTATAAGCATATCAAATTTCATCACAATTGGTTTAGCTGTAAAAAAGCAACAGACAGAAAGATAGACATTCGCATTTATAACATTAGTAGGGAAGTATGAATTTTTATGTAAATTGGTCGTAAAGTATAGTTTCCGACACATGACGGTATAACATTTGCCTGTTCAACTATAACAAACTAAAAAAAAAATGTAGAATAGATTATTTAATAGTATAATACTCATAAAAATCATACTAATTTGTATCCTTTGTACCAAATAAGAAAACTTAGTCTAATGGTTTCCTAACCCCACAAAGGTTTTGTTTATATTTGCTCTGCTTCCGTCACTTCTGTGATTGGTATTAGTTTACTGATGCAAACTTATAACACAGTCTGACTTGGATATGAGCAGGGATCTAGATCTAACCTATAACGAAGAGCCTGATAATTGTCTAATCCACAATTACCTCATCTATCCTACTAAGCGGCACGGTTTCGAATTGTTTTTTTTAAATAGACATTTACTTGTCATTTAATTATGTATCTATAAGATTATCTATATATTAATACGTGATGCCAAAACTTTGGACCCCTTTTTACGAAAATTGCGCGGACGCAGGAGCACAAAATTTGGCACACTTATAGTTTATGTGTAGAAGAAGTGCAGAACGCTAATCTTTTTCAATAGTAATGCTAAAAAATGTACGTTAAATCAATAGATAAAACATCACCCACACTACAATGCATTTGACTAACGCAAACAAATATATTGATGATAACGATAAAAAAATCACAGATGGCGCACTAAAAAGTTTGGAAACAAAGTACCTAGTTGGTCTTGAGAAATGAATATGGCGCTCTTATCAACATGATATTAAAATTTATTATGGTCGAATTTCAACCCATGGGCGACCACTACTAATAATTAATCGATCATTATATTTATGAAATAGTTTAATCCAACAAGTCCTTAACATTAAATTGTTCATTTGTAACATCAAAATCACAATCATTTGCTAAATCTACATATAAATTTGTCCTTCGATTGAGATATAACAAGTTTTAATCGCTGCGCTATACGAAGTTGCCATTTTCAGGCTATGACAAACAGAAAACTAATAACCACATCATGGGTTTTAAAAAAAGCATGTTTGGTAGATTTGTCTTTACATCCGCGCACAAATTCAATTACTTTAAATAACAGTTATTATAAAATACGAATCACACTGCCAAACTAGGAAACGTCAATTGTTTTTGATCAGTTATGTAATCGACATTTTCTATACAAAATTATGACGTCATGATTGATTTAATCAGGGCTTCCCAAACATTGCGTCGCGAGACCCTGGGGCGTCGTGGTACTGTCCCCAGGGGCATTGCGAGGACGAAGAGAGTTATCCGAGTCTCAGAACCAGTTACTAGTTTAGTTTTTTATCCGGAGTAGCCCCCCCGGACACTGAATGAGTTAAGGGAGTCGTTAAAAAATAGCATGTCACAGTACAGATACGTTAGGGAAGCCCTGGATTGAATGTTAATATTAAGCGTTAAGACTAGCTACGTCGACAGACGGTGTCCTGTCCTAACCATGATTCGTTTTTTTTTAATATGAACACTTATCTGAAAAAAACTAAAACTACAAAAAAAAGATTTAGCAAAATTTATGAGTAACGCAATGTCCAAGGGAAATAGAGATTCTTTATATATGATTGATTTAATTAATAAATGTTACAAGCATAATGACTGCCATGTTAAATACCTTAACCATCTACATATTTGAGTATATTTTACTCTCGGCTTCTTCACAATAACTGGTTGAATTTCTGAGCTTAGTAGCTAGTAATACAAAAAATCTAATTGAGTGCTGTGATATTTTAGATGGACATGGATTATTGTTAAATGTATAAATTTTTTTGTTATCCATTTATTTAGCATGCTGCGAGCTTAGAAAATGTTTATTTCATAAGAATGAATTTAATATGTATTAAAAGTTGTAAGTATCTCAGTTTTGTAGACCTAACAAAAAAACAGTCTTAAATTAAGATGGAATTTATAGTTCAAACAAGAAAATTAATAGAATGTTAATAATACTTAAGCACTATTGCAAATGCTAATTCCTGACAGGAATAAATCTGAGCCTTGTTAATTAAAATTATTAATCATGTAATTTAACCACTTCTTCTTCTTTTATAAATATGACTTTCAATCGTTTTTCACAACTTATTTAGCAAATGTCAGGTACGGGATCTACAATCTTATGCAAACAATTCATTTAACCACTTAGATTTAAGGATTAAGATGTCAAATGTCAAAAATTTAACAGTTAAATAGCCTTTCCTAAAACAGCTGTAGCTATAAAACACATTTTGGAAATATAAAATTCATATTCACTTACCCCTCCAGGATTCTTAACAAAATATGATCCACTGGAGCCTTGGTATATCCTCTCTGGGAATATGCCATTGTCGATTGCCACTTCAGCTTGCCACACCAGCTCACTGAACTGAGGGTCATCTGAAAAGTCAGACAATGTATCAAGGTCAACTACTTTATACCTCACTAGTGTATCCTAAAAATGAAATAATGAAAACACAAAGCTGACGCAGCAGATTTTTGAGTACAGGAAATGAACAAACAAACTGACAATGACAAGAATAACCTGATTCCCCTTTACAATTTTATACACAACTAGCTGACCCGGCAGACCTTGTTCTGCTATATTTTTAATGTGTTTTTTTTAAAAAAGAGCAGTGAGTCACCCTCATCACTTAGGGGTATGAAAAACAGACGTTGGCCGATTCTCACACCTACTCAATATGCTCACAAAATTTCATGAGAATCGGTCAAGCCGTTTTGGAGGAGTTCAATCACACACACTGTGACAGGAGAATTTTATATATTAGATATATCGAGGTAAACACAATATTTGTCTTGCAAAAGAGGGCTATACGGGCAATTTATAATTTAGGCCCCAGAGTTTCCCTCAGGGAAAAGTTTAAAGAAATAAAAATTCTAACGGTGACTTCTCAATATATTTTTGAAAACTTGATATTATATGTCTATAAAAATATAAGTTTGTTTAAGAAAAATTGTGATGTACATGCTGTAAACACAAGGAATAAAAACAATCTTGTTGTGCATAAGTCTCGTCTCCACAGAATCAGTTATTCTTTCATGGGCCAATGTATACGTTTTTACAATAAACTTCCCGAGCATATTAAAGACTTACCATTTAATAAATTTAAAAAATGTATTAAGATAAAGTTGTATGGTAAGGGTTATTATAAGATTTCAGAATATTTAGAAGACAGAAATGCTTGGGATTAATTGCTACTCATGCCAATCTCTGCAAATTATTTGTGAATGTAATAAACTTTTGTAAATTAGATTTATAAGAAAAAAGACAAGCTTACTGAGTTTCTTTCGCCGGATCTTCTCAGTGAGTGGCCGCATTCCGATCCGGTGGTAGTTTTTAGAATTATATAGACGCGTTACAAGAATCTGTATATGGATCTACGTAATAAAAGCTATTTTGAATTTGAATTTATTTGTATATGTAATGCCAACTTTTAACACGAATAATATAAAAGTGATAATATATTCTCGTTTGATAGTCATTGACAAAAACAAGTTGACTGATCAAAATATACATAGATATTTTAATGATAATCTGCACTAGATTAACCTGTAAAAAATTCTTTTCCAATGCCAGAGATTTGTCTTGTTCCTTATGCTATTTAACAGGAATTAGTATAAGCTCATCGCCTAGCCTGTCAGAGCTTAAACCATAATATTTTTCGTTTAATCAATGTTATTTCAACACGTACAGTGCAACCAACTTATTTTTTGACAATTACACCCATATCCAAGAAGCTAACTTTGCTAAGTTTTTTTTTTATGATATTGGAAGGCAAACAAGCAGACGTATTTCCTGATGGTAAGAAATTCACGCCGCCTAGAGACACCAAAGATGGTAAAGGCGCGTTGCCAACCTGAGGCAGGGATGTTAGGCCTTGAGTAAAAATAAGTTTACCGGCTACCTTACCCTCCAAACCGGAACACGTCATGACATTATGGCGGCAGGAATAGGTAAGGCGGTGGTACCAATCCGGGTGAGTTGCTGCAAAACTCTACCACCTAGTCCTTTGCAGAATAGACCATCTGCCTCACAATAGGAGCAGAACACTAATGATTCTTCAAAATCAGGGATTTTTTTCCTATTGAGAAATTCCCCTGCGTGCGCTGCCTAAACGGTTTAAGTTTTGCAAAAATCATGTATGACAGAATTGTTCCCCTTTAAAAGTTCTAAAAAAAATTAGCAACAGCATAATATTATGTCCATCTTTTAATGTTAGCTCACTATAACCTTTTCAATGCTAACCAAATTTGTTCTAAAATAATGCTTTATTTGTGTAGGTGATTCTATAAACATGATATTATTGCTTGTCCAAACAAATATGTTGTTTATCACAAGTATTTAATTTAAAACAAAATTGCCCTTCACATCATTTAATTTTAAATTAATATTGTAGGAGATATCTTTGTTTTAAAATAGCATCACAGCAAAATAATGATCTAGTACACTGTGAGCACTGAGCACTATGTTTGAAGCTGGCAGGCAGTCATGCAAGGGAATGGCAGTGGCCTAAGTTAGCTCTGTATCTTGTCAAAGTCGGCTCCTCTATATAGTATAAATGGATTCTCATTTTGGATGGTCATCACATCACTCCTGATTGGATTTTTTTGTTGTTTTAGTTATTGTTAAGAGAAGGTTCTTATATCTTATGCTGTATTATTTACTGAAAAGAAAAACTGGGAAAATTGCTGAGAAATGAGAAAAACCATGCTTTAAACTACACAAACTGTTAGTAGCTGTTAACATCTAGCAATACAAAGTTTGCTGGGTCACCTAGTTAAATAAATAAAGTAAAATGAAATAAGACTTTCAAATAAGAGCAGACAAAGCCATGAGCACTCACTTGTGCAAAATTAAATTAGTGTCCAGAAGTTGACATTATATGTCTTAGCATGACAACATTAATTTGTTTAGTTCTTGTAAAAGGAGCAACAAACTTTCTATAGGGAGAAAAAATCTAATTGGCAATTTCACTTATTTTGTATAAGTAGCTGCATAAATTTAACATAAGCATTGTAATATAAAAGATAAGTAACAATACATATTAGTGAGGACGATAGCATCAACTATGCATACACTGGACATGCTATAATTCCATTGTTTTAATACAACAAATATGATAAGATCTTTGTGTTTGCTTGTAATCATATTAAATAACTCCTAAACTTTAACCTATGAAGCATTATAATAAATGGAAAATAAATTATATTGTAGCTAATTAGAGCATATGTTTTGTTAATTTTCATACAAAATTAAGATAAAAACTTAAATGAAATTGTGAAGCATGAGGCATTATATGAATAATTAACTTAAACTTACTGCAAAGGAAAACCAAGTCCATTTTAAGAAAGTTAATGACAAACAAAATCCATGAAAATGATTCTGTTAACTGAAAATTGACATGAAATCTAACTTGTTCCTACATTCACTCAAGTTGTTTTTGAGTAAAATGTATTGACTTTCTCAGAATTTTTAATCGACTTGAAGTTAGCAACAATTAAATTTAATTAATATGCAAGAAAAACAGTAGAAATAAACAAAAAATCAAGTTTGGTGTCAAGGTAACCATTGTCTTTGCTCATTTCTGACCCACCATATTAAAAGTTCTTATAAGAAGATTTGTCGGGGTCGAGAAGGTCAACAGCATTAATATGTGATAAAATGAATTGAGAAATACCGATAACATTTGCGTAACTTTATAATGTTGATCGACTTGTCTAATTAACTAGTATCAATTAATGTACCTGGAAAATGGTTGAAAGAAATTTCTATTTCGCCGCGGCCGCCGAGCAGCGGCTGCGACTCACGGTTTACTCCTGGGGAATCCAGATTTCCTTCGAATCCGACCTCTGGCACTAAACAAATGTCCTCGGCACTACTGGATAAAGATACCACGCCGTCATCGGGAGGCGTAATTGTAGAGTTGATTTTGTCGAAATCGAGATTCAACAGAGTCTCTTCCGTACTCATGAGTAATGTTAAAGATATGCTCTCTATTGAGCCTCATTTAATTCGTATTATAATATTCTTTGTTTTACATTCATGAGTAAACACTTCACCGTAATTCATCAGACATGACATTAGATAAGAATGACAATTGCCAATGTAATGTCATTTGAATTTATTTGACAATTGCGTCAGAAAAATATTGTCAACTGTCATCTTTTAATTTTTTTCACATATTTTTGTTTTTTTTAAAGTTAATTTTTCATTTCTGGGGTCGGCTAAGACCTTCAAGCCATGCTGCCACGTCTTCCGTATTAATTATTTCTTAAAAAGTCATTATTCACAAGTCTTCCGTATTAATTATTCATATAGCCATTAGTCACTATTTACAAAGTCACGTCAGGCTCCTGAGTAAATCGATGTTCACTTTTCACAAGCTCACCTTGGGAGGTTTGGCGGCAGCGAGGAAATTCACGATACACTAATTTCTCCATGATTATTTAATTTGTGCACTTTCACTGAACAAAATCAAAGTAATTCCCACCTAAATTAACTAATTTTACTCATAATTTACACTAAATTCAATAATTGTAAGAAAATACAACCACGATAGCGCCAAAACTCTTTTTTTTTGTCTATGTGCTTACTTTGAACAGGCTAAAGTCTTTAACAAGGCTGTTTCTTTTTTCGTCTATACCAATAATAAAGAGAAAAGGTTTGATTGTTTGTTTCTATGGCATAGACTCCAAAATTACTGAACCAATTTGAAAAATTCTTTCACCATTAAACGCCGACATTATCCCTGATGAATATAGGCTATATTTGTAACTAGAAAAAATGAGAGACGCCTACTTCCATAATGCACTACAACGTGTAAAAAAATTAGCTATAACATGTCTTTCACCGCATACGCTGCAGAAATAACGAATGAAAGGAGAAAAAAATGTTCTACAATATTAAAAAACGTATTAATATTGACTTGTATACATTTTAAAACATTATAAAAAAGTAACCATATTCGTATATTCATAATAATCCTTATCCAAATAAATCATATCATATTCCAGACTTTTTCGATGCCTCTAGATTACTTTTTGTATAATTCAAATTGAACAATCCATTTAAAACATAGGGATCGTTCAAGTATTACGTAACCCAATGTTTAAAGATTTTTGACTTCCCCTCT
The DNA here is from genome assembly GCA_002245475.1 of Calephelis virginiensis. Lineage (NCBI taxonomy): Eukaryota > Metazoa > Arthropoda > Insecta > Lepidoptera > Riodinidae > Calephelis > Calephelis virginiensis. The sequence goes on from NJDC01007402.1 coordinate 49,711, forward strand.
CCTCCCCATAAAACATAAAACATATTGCAAAAATAAAAATTTCATTCTAAACAAAATACCTACCTACTTGAGGTAAATAGGTATTTGAAAATTATCAGACGCAAATGTAATGTCAGACGATATACAATAGAACTTATTTTATCTATTTATACTAATTATAAAGAGGAAAGATTGATTGTTTATTTATATTAAATAGACTCCGAAACTACTGCACCGATTTGAAAAATATTTATTCCGACATTAAACTGCGGTAAGACGCCTGTTCCCTACGGGAAAATTGATGTAATAGAACAACCGGGGTAGGTACAAAGAAGAAATATTGATTGTTTCTTTATATTAAATAGACTCCGAAACTACTGCACCGATTTGAAAAATATTTATTCCGACATTATACTGCAGTAAGACGCTTGTTCCTTACGGGAAAAATGATGTAATAGAGCAACCGGGGTAGGTATGTAGAGGAAAGATTGATTGTTTCTTTATATCAAATAGACTCCGAAAATACTGCACCGATTTGAAAAATATTTATAAACACATTATACTGCGGTAAGACGCTTGTTCCATACGGGAAAAAGATGTAATAGAACAACGGGGGTAGGGGAGAATTGCCCTTCCGTGCTAAGATAGGTGGAGCCGCTGTCGTTATGTGCATTACTAAACGGCTTGACCGTGGCTGACCGTGTGTTATGCATACCTAGTCAATTTTTCTGTACATATAAATAAATGAACGTAATATATGTACTGAAACAGTATATTTAGAACGTTTGCACCAAAATGTAATATTTTGATACACCAATTATAAAGAGGAAGGATTTGATTTTTAGCTTGTTTGCATTGAAAATTCTTTTACCATTGGCAGCCAACAAATCCCTGATGAACATAGGCTACTTTTCAAAGCGGGACAATGCTTTATTAACACGGGACAACGGGTAATAGGACACCGGGTCGTATAATTATCCTTCCGTACTTACCTACTTCACATAACTTCTAAACGGTTAAACCGATTGGATTGAAATTTTACTAGGGCTTCTTGTATGATGATTAAAAAAATCCAATTGGACCCGATAGGTGGATCTACCGACGGTATATCATCTACACTCTTCTACCTCATACTTTCCAAGTTGTTCTATATTTTTACATAGTACTAAAATATATAATCAATGCTTGAAACGTCAAATATATGCGTGTCACTCCTATGGACTTGATTTATCCGTAAAGGTAACATTTACCAATCCAAATGGCAATGTTTTAATAGTTGTGTTTTTTGTAAGCAAGAAGCTCGTTTTATCTTTAAGCTTTTTGTATCTTTAAGTATATAAATATATGGCAACCTCAAAAAATCCAGCGAATAAATTACAAACATACATACATATACTCAAGCCAAGTCCCTTACGGGGTAGGCAGACAGTTTCGAGTACCAAGTCACACGATCCTTGCAGACCTTTCTCCCACATATGCTATGCTTCATTTACAGAGTATCGTAATGGAAACCAAAACCTCATGGTCTTGATTTGATTCAGAGGGCTGAGGATAGCGTAACCATAAAACTTGCCTATTAGGTCTAGCATCCCGGCCAAATGTTATTTTCTTTATATTGGTACAGCCTTTTAAAATTGACTTCACAATCTGCCCATCTGACAGGCCCCAGCATCAGGCAGCAGCTGATATAAGACAGTTCGTAAAAGGTATATACTAGGCTTATCGTCAACAACATCGTTACTTAACAAGATGGTAGAATATTATAACGAACGATTCGAACAATGTGACCACTAGTGGTAAAGTGGCATGATGTAGCTTTTGAGAATAGGGACCCACCGGCTACCGCCTCGTCTGTTCCTGCGGCCATAATGAATGCCCTTTTCCGGTCCGGAGATTAGGTTAGCTAGTATTTTTTCACAATCGGCCTAGCAACTCGGCCACAGAGCAGCGACGCACCTACGACATCTATGGTGTCTATACGCCGTAGTGGTCTCTTGCCACCGGAAGATATACGGTATACGGTTATACGGTGACAAATCACATAAAATAAATAATTATATAAATGTGTGATAAGACTAACATAAACCAAGGCAGTAGATACTAAAATATAAATTAGTTATTTATTAAAAAATACAACAATTAAAGTTTGCAAAAGGACATGTTTCTATACCTTTAAATTTCCTAAATTGACCTTTACTGCTATGATAATATAGTAAGTTGTAAATATGCTATTTTATTTTCTCCTTGAACTTTGAAAATAAGCATCAAAACCTTGTGAGTCGATATATCCGTTGTAATCTTTATCTTCCCTGCCTTTTTCGGAGAGTCCGCGTTTTCCAAACAACCCTTTGTCATGATCATGATGAAAGTACCCTTTATCATACTCGACACCATTTCCGACTTCCACACCTACACCCTTTGCTCCAATTTTTTTTATTACTCCACTAGTTTCGTCATCTTCATAAAACTCTTTGTCTTTCTTATATTCGTCTTTATGTAGTACTCTATGGTATCCTCGAGTTTTAGTGCCTTTCTTGTAAGTTCTATCTTCATTCCCAGTAATCCCGACCGCTTGACCTGCTAAACTTTTAAGGAATGCATAAATATCTCCATCGTCGTGAGTACCTGCATCATGAGCACTACCTATATTAAAGAATTTCATCAAATCTTGAAGATTATAGTTCTTCTTTTCACCCTTTTTTACCGAGTTTTTCTTTTTAAATCCAGATGAATCAACCTTGGTTTTCACTTTACTTGGTTTTGTGCCTTCCTCTAAGAGTTTCGAGAAATCATCTAGGTCTTCTTCTTCGACGTTATATGATAGATTAGAAAGATCGGTGTCAAGTTTATCAAACCCAAATGAATCATGATTTACCGGCAATGATTCAGACAGTAAGAACAATGTCACTGACACGACCAATACTTTTTGCATGGTCTAACTTTTTGTTTGATCTTGTGCAATCGAATTAGGTTACGACACTGACACACATCACCAGTGTTCGGTATATATAGCCTTCTAACAGGACAAGGGTAGATTTTTTAATTGAGACGTAAGAATTTGTTTCTGCGCGAGCAAATCTCATTTGATTTGGGTAATCGGTGCATCGGATTGGATCGTTCAAGGTTTTCAGTTCCGTCCAGCCATGTTATTTTTGTAATGCGGATATTAAGGCCCTGCGAATCTTAATAGAATATTTAAATCTAACCTAACGCGTCTCTACGTTCTATGTAGTAACCCATTAGGCAAGCGCGAAGTTCTTTTCGATATTTAGTATTTACCAAAACGGAGGAAAAGTGAAAAAGCCAGTTTCGTTAGTGATGTTTCACCCGAAAAATAATGGATTAATGTAATGTATTGGTGATTCATACAGTTACATGCGGATACCGAATCTACTTAAATATGGAAAAGGGGTTTTTCATATGTGTTATTAAATTATTAGGTCTTCCTCATGTTGTATGATCGCGGCTATCTTGATTATAATTCGTTTATTTTATTCATTGATAAGACCAACAGCGTTATGTTATCTACTATTCATACCAGATGTTTTACCTACTTAAATCTGTAATAAAGCTATTACTAAACTAACTAGATAAACTTAGTGAATAAAGGTTTTCAAGAAAATACCTGTTACAAAAATAAAATTATTATAATTCCACTTTTTTAAACTTTGCATTACAATACAGGGACTAAGAATCTTATATTTTTTACGTTCACATTTTTTGAATTACACATATTCGAAATATAAAAAAAATTATAATTTCTTGAGCTTGGTTACTTCTCTTTTTATGTTTTTTTAAAATAACTGCAAATATTACAAACACTACCTACATAATACCGTAACTTTAAACTATGAGTCACCTTGAGTCACCATCAGTCACCTCCTAGTTCATTCGTCAGGTCCTTGTCATCAAGTCTTCGTCATCAGAAAATATGAACATCTACTTAAGGCCCCATACTTAGTCAGCCAGAAGAGCCAATCAGCGCACTCCCCCGTTCCATGATTACTATGAAATATTGTAAATGTCTTAAGCGCCAAATCACTATTTTTGACACTATAAAAGTCATTTGAAAAAATTGATAAATATATGGCAACCTCAAAAAATCCAGCGAATAAATTACAAACATACATACATATATTCAAGCAAAGTCCCTTACGGGGTAGGCAGACAGTTTCGAGTACCAAGTCACACGATCCTTGCAGACCTTTCTCCCACATATGCTATGCTTCATTCACAGAGTATCGTAATGGAAACCAAAACCTCATGGTCTTGATTTGATTCAGAGGGCTGAGGATAGCGTAACCATAAAACTTGCCTATTAGGTCTAGCATACAAATATTGCGCTCTAAAGTAAATGTCTTAAGCGCCAAAACACTATTTTTGACACTATAAAAGTCATTTGAAAAAAAAAAACTGGAACAGTTATCTTTTAGGTATAATACTTATCTAGGTTTATGTTAAATCTGGTGTCGATATTTTCATAATTAAAGTAGACAGTTGGATTTTGCTTTCAAAAAAGGGTTAACTTTTTGATTTTTTTCTATCGAGCAAAGTGAAATGAATCGTGTTTTGGAAACACTAGTCTTATAAAGCATATTAATATTAATCTTGTGTATTTTTGTCGCCAAGATCCATAATTGCTTTGTATGAAAAAAACAGTATATTGCTGACGTATTTTAGCATACATGGCCCCTTAAGGCGAATCGAATGAATCCAAACTCGATAGTTTTACTAGTATGCATTCCAGGGCATTGTTTTCTATCTTCGAGCTACACCAGTTTTCCCAGCGTTCATTAGTGTTTTAACTGTAAGGCCTCGCATATTTTTAGAAGTGGAATGAATACCCATAAAGCGTGTAATATGCATTCCGATGCTTGCAAACGAGCTTATGATCTTCAACGCTTCAACTGATCTCCACAAAATATAGGCAAGAACCATCTCAACCACGTCAGTTATTAAATTTGTGCTTTAAAAGAATTGCAAAGATTACGACACAGAATATCGTAACTTTTAAACTTTGATCCATTAACCACCTCTCAGTTCAACCATCAGGTCCTTGTCATCAAGTCCTTGTCACCAGAAAATATTTTGCGAATTTCTTTATTTGAGAGATTCTTTATCTGACGAGATCGAGGAGTTCTAATACCGTACCTATACGTGATGTAGCTATTACGTATATACCTAATATAATAAAATTGAGCATGTTTAATTTTAAGATTATAAATTCCATGTTTTATAATAGCTTTGATGCGTCAAGGTGTCAAAGTTACGCAAAATAGGTCGATATTACGAAGTCAATATTTTAATAAATTATTGCGTAAAATAAAGCCTGAATGTTGTATACTTTCGTACACCTAAGTCTATATGTTCGGAAAATAAAAGCATTTGGATCAAACCATAGAAATAGGAACATACATATAGAGGTCAATGGATCAAACATTACCCCTAAATCGCGAAACAGTGACGTTTTATTTAAAATCACTTCATTGAGGTTATATGTAAATTGTCGGGGAAAAAATGGAAAATGCGTATTTCCAATTTTCTAACAAAATGAATAAAGTTGAATATGTGCTCGTGTGGCGATAGGCTTGCCACCTATCACATTTTTAGACTTAGTGTCTTCGGCTAGTCGTGGGTGCCCTGGTTGAGCATCTGCTTACCTTTTCGGGGATATGGGCCTAAAGATAGTTTATAATACAACTTGATGTTTCAGGCGGCTAGGACAGCGTTTCTAAAGTCCTTCCCACATGAACCTGTCATACTTATGTTAAGAAAATTATAATTCTCTTTCGAATTCTCATCATTCAAATTGAGAAAAAGAATAAATTATGGTCTGTCAAAAAACATGGCGTTTCGTGTCATAAAAGAAAACTTAAAGTAAAACTTGTAAAAATTATTTAAAAGGATTATTAATAAAGAAACAGACACCGTAGCTAATAACATTAAATGTCGTTTCTTTTTTTACAGGTATGTAAAGATTTCTTGATAAAAAATTATTTCATATGAAATTGTAAATTCTGTTGTTTCAGTAAAATAACTGTAATAAATCTTTTTTTACAGAGAAACTCAATTGTGTTTTATTGACGGTGTCGAATAAGTCGCAACATATTATAAAAAAACCTTATACTTATATAAAATCTGTGTAGGTATATCAGGATAAAAAGCACTCTGTGTCACTTGTTAGCCTCGTATCTAAACCATAAGATCATAGCCGCCTTTAACTTGTTAACATCTGTATCTATTCTTTCGAAATTAAGAAATATATCTAACGTTTGCAATTTTATCTCCTTTAAACATATGAATGAAAGTAAGTTATACAGAACTAACTTTTACCTACGGATTCACTCTATTTTAAGTCTTTGAAAAGTATCATATGTTTTAATACATAACTTTTAATATACATCCAAGAAAAGTGTACAAAGTTTTGTAATGATAAGTTAAATAGGTCGTCTTCACGTGAGTGTCATAAACAAACTCGTATACGCATTTATTGTATTAGTAGGGATGTTAAGCCTGTGTGTGTTAAGACAAATACTCTCATAAAAAGTACGATTTAGACAAAAATAAAAAGATTAATTGGCATTAAGTCATCCTTTGTACAGTATTTGTGCATAAAAATAAATAAATAAATAAGACGGACTAACCATAAAAAAATATCTTTATTTCTAATTAGGTTGTTAGTCACAGTAAATAAGATTTAATTAAATTTTGTACCAAGCGATGCTTGCTGACAATAATTTCGAATAAGAAGGTCGAATGTTACGTACAGCTGACCATGGTGGAGGTTAGTGCCCAGACGGTTATTTAACAGTTAATAGTTTAGAAAATAAAAGCGGTTTTGATTTTTTATCTGCGCTCAAATTTTTTTAAAGTAATTCCTAAAACTTGAGTTATTAATTAATACTATATTTTTTCTAAGGACAAAAATTATACATAATATTGGAAGGCAAACAAGCAGAGGGATTTTGGAAATTCAAACCGCCTACCTAGAAGGTAGTAATATGGTGAGACCGGGATGTTAGGCCTCGAGCAAAAGTAAGTTTACCGGTTACCTTATCCTCTGAACCGCAACACGTTAACAGCAAACAATAACGTTATGGCAACAGGAATAGATAAGGTGGTGGTACAGAGTCGCAGTGAAACTACCACCTAATATGATGTCACGGTGATATTGACCGTAAGCCTTGCTTGTCTTTTGCTAGCTGCCTGGCAGGAAAGCAGATGGTCTATTCTGCAAAGGAGCCCGAACCAACAGGGGGCAAATAAATGCAATTCATGAAATACAAGTAAAAGTTTAACATTAAATTAGAAAAAAATTGTCGTCTCGTATTCAGTATTTCGCTACTTTGTCCGTCAGTCTGATGTTCCCATACCATTTCTTTAGCGTAAGTCAACTTTGGTGTTAATAAAATTGAAGCTAGATTCATTGTGTTTAAATTATTTACATAATTTTCCCTATCTATACCAATTACCCTACTTATTGTGTCGAAAGCTAAACTATATATTACAGGCTGACCGTTGCCCGTGGCTTTGAGCATGTTTTAAAGTTTTTTTATTTATCCTTAATAAGAGTCATCGGTTTCACCTTTGGTCTTCATATACTTATTTCAGTGACAAATTTCATTAACATCCGTTTATTGGAAATATGAGATACATACTTACACATGTTTTATATATAAAAATCAATTATTGCTGTTCGTTAGTCTCATCAAAACTCTAGAACAGCTGGATCGATCTAGCTAATCTTGGTTTTGATTTATTTCTCGAAGTTAAGGAGGGTTTAAAAGGTAAGAAAAAAAGGACAAACGAGAGGAAACTAGGAAAAACGACATTTTAGGTTTTCCCGTACTAAACAAACAAAACGAAACGAGTGAAGTGAAGTTCGCCGGGACAGGTAGTAAACTTTAGAAGAGGTAAGTAACCTATATACTTATACAGTATGAAGGTTAAGTATCTACCGCTTGTAGTTTTAGTTGTGTTCAATGCCACATTAGACGATGAAAATTACCGTAGTTAGAACATATTGTTATCATCATTAAGAAATAAAATCATAATTTACGTATTTATTAATCAGCCATATAAAAAGTATTTACAGCGCTCTATAGAAAACATAACAAAATAATTATGAAAAGCATAAATTAGTTAACAATTAGCTAAATCAATGATCATCTTCTTCATCATCGTCGTCGTTGTCGTCGTATTCGTATTCTTTTTCGTGCCCACTACCTCCCTTTTTTCGATAATCTTCATGGTGATTGTAGTGGCTGTCGTTACCTTCTTCAATCGAATGACCTGCATCAGCCTCGTCTATATGACCTTTCTTATGGAATCCAGCTTTTCCAAAATCACCTTTGTCATAACCTGAATCACCATGTCTACCCTCTTTATGCCCACCCTCAGCAGACCCGTGATGTTCCTTTTCATAACCATGCTTATTAAAATGTCCTTTGTTATCAGCAACATCATAAAAATCATGATCCTTTTTGAATTCGTCTTTGTGGAAAACTTTATGGTATCCAGTTATATCCTCACCTTTGCTAAAATGAGACTTATGGCCATGATCACCACCTTTATAGCTTTTACCGCCCTCATAATGCTTTCCATGTGCGTCTGCCTCGTCATGATGGGCACCCTTTTCTCCCTTTGCCTCGCTATAATACCCTTCTTTATGGCCTTTACCATAGTTGCCTGCTACTCCTTTAGCGTGATGACCTTTGCTATGATAGCCTTTGCTGCCTTTTTCGCCATGAGCCGCGTGATGTTCTTCTCCATAATCACTTCCCCCACCTCCTTCATGTCCATGCCCTACATCTTCCAAATATTCATCGTCATCTTGAGAAGTTTCATCATCTTCTTCAGCGTCTTCGATAACAATAGGCTTAGCAGCGATATAAGGTAAAGGCGCTGGTGCTAAATCATAAGCCTCTAATGCCTTCAGTGGTTGAGCAAGTGGTATTGGGGGCGCGAACGCTTGTGGTTGTTGATACCCATGTCCTCCTAATTGTATTAGACTTGCTGGTCCATTATTATCACTTCTATATATGTAGCTGGTGGCTAAAGGAGTATGGCCAACTTGCACGGCTGATACTCCGGCCGCTAATACTAGAATGCTTAAGATCGCTTTCATGATGTGATGTTTCCTGTTCTACAACCTGTGTTGTAATAATTTAATAACATTGTTAACCAATATTTATAGCGTGGTCATAGACGAGGGAAGGACCGTGAGTGTTCTAGTAACGGTAACCGTGTACCAGATTGTTTATGACGAGGTTATAGGTGACAAAGAAGCTGATAATGAAAAAATAGTGTTGAGTAATGCGAGTGGTCGGCAGCAAAATAGCGTGAAATTTTTTCATCATAAAGTTAATTATATAGTATTGCGGTTTAATCTGCTTGAAATGATTATAAGAATATTTTGCTCGATTGCACTTAAATAAAATAGGAGTTTGGGTTAGTATGTGTCTGTTTTGTCACGATCATCAAAAGTGGACACACTATGTGACAACCACGGTCTATACACACCATAGATGTTATTAGTGCGTTGCTTTTGCCTATTATATAAGTCTACCGGGTATCGGGTAGAGTTGTTGTGCAGATAGGAATACAACAGTGCCTCTATCATTTGGCGACAGGAATAGCTAAGGCGGTGGAGCTCCACCCTAGCACGTGACTGCACAGCACTCCCAACAATCAGTAGTCTAGCTGGTACTATGTGAATAATTATGCTAGATTTTTACCGGTCGTTCCCGCATGTCACCCTCTAGTTTGTCCCCGGCGGTGACATGTGGGAATTCTTTTGAAAAAAAAATCCCGCATGTCACCGGGCCCCGCCGGTGACATGCGGGAATTGATTCATGAATATTTTTTTATAAGGGTTATATCTTTAAGGGTTCTTTTTCAATAAACTAAATTTACATAAGGTTTGAAATTACATATTTTAGAAAGTTTTTTTTAATAACTTAAATAATTTATCTTACCTTTCCATCATAAAAATTGACAACTTATTAGACATTGTTAGTATAAATTTACTACCGAATATTAAAATACTCATCCTCTATTGTTTCAACTGCTTAAAATATAGAATATAGTAGGTTTCTTTGTTCTATAAAATCATCATAAAAGGGCCTCATCAATTGGTCAATCTACTACTTAGCCCAATTTATGAATACTATAAATCAATTAATTAAAAAATAAATTAGGTAAATTAAAGTAACGTATTCTATGATTGTGAGCTAGTGAATTAAAATTAAATTTCGAAAAGACATTTGTGATTTTACAAATAATAGTTATGATTAGAACCTACATACTTACTTTTGATTATGTTGAATGTAGATTAATGTTTAAAAACTGTTGCTTTTGAAAATTTAAAAAGTCAAAATTGATTGTTGATTATTTTTTTGACAAAAAATTTAACTTTCGTAAATATATAACTCCAAATAGTTCTTTTTCTATCTATAGTTCAAAAACAAATGTTCATTTCCATGCATGTAAAGATATTAGTTTCCAAGTTAGTTTTTTGACTAGAGTGATCAGGGGGTGACATACGGGAATTTTGTTTTCTGAATTCCCGCTTGTCACCGGGGGGGACAAATTAGGGGGTGACATGCGGGAATGACCGGTTTTTACAAACTGCCAGATATCAAGACAGACGGTTTATTCTACACAGTGGACCCGGAACAGCACTGAGTTTTGCGCCTAAATTTAGAAATATTTTGGTATAAATTGCAATAGTTAGTATCTTCACGCCCATATCCACCAAGGAGCAGGCAGAGGCACAACCAGGGCACCCACGACTAGTCGAAGGTACTAAGTCCCACAATGTGAAAGGTGGCAAGCCTATCGCCAACCGGGCACATATCCAATCCCGGGGAACGACACTTTTATTAGAAAATTGAAAATATACATTTTCTAATTTTTTGTTGCCCACGTCAAACTAGTTCAAACGTCAAAATCATGTTGTGTGTTTTCTTTACCAGTATTGGTACGGGCTCTTTTGCAGCATAGTCCAATTGCCTTCCTGTAAGGCACGTCGTCGAAGGCGAGCATAGTCTTACCGTCACTAGCACCGTGATATCCTACTAGGTGGTAGAGTTTCGCAGCAACTCGCCCGGATTGGTAACACCGCCTTACCTATTTTTACCACCACAACGTCAGTGCTTGTTGTTGACGTGTTACGGTTCGAGGGTAAGGAAGCCGGTGAACTTGCTTATGCTCGAGGCCTAACATTCCAATTCCCAGCCTTTACCACCTTTGATGTCTTTAGACGGCGTGAATTTCTTACCATCAGGAAATTCGTCTGCTTGTTTGCCTTCCAATACCATAAAAAAGACAATCTCGGTGTTGTGCACTCGGACTGGGAAGTCAAACGGTAAATAAGGAATATTATTTGAATAGAGTAAATTTGACGAAGAAGGCCATCGGGCTGATTATGTATCTCAGTTGCCAACCTGAAATGGAAAAGTGTACATCAAATGACATCATTTATGTTTGCTATCTCTATTGTATTTCTGTTGGTCACTGGAGATAGCAAATATAAAACACGTCATTTGACAGCTATTTGATGCATACTTTTCTATTTTAGTTAACAACTGAGATACATAATCTGCAGCCAGATTTGAGGAAAATAAACATTAAGGGTTTAGCACCACGATAATACGCTTTCGCTTAGGGTCATCATTGTGGACGAATATTTGATCAAACACTCAACAAATATCATCGAGCAACCACCATATTCACCAAATATGGCTCCAGCCGACTTATTTCTTTTTCGTAAACACAAATTACCATTTCGTGGCACCTTTTTTCAATCGATAGAAGACTTAAATAAGAATTCTCGAACTCTATTCCGGAAACAGCTTTTAAAAAATATTTTGATGATTGGATTATTAGTTGACGTGCTCGTAAGTGTATCGTTCTTGAAGGAGCATACTTTAAGGTGATAAAATAAGTTAATAACAGTTTGTATATTATTGATCTTTTCCCGGTACTTTCTTGACAGAGTAGTATTTTCTTTAGTTGATAAAATATAGTTTAGTTTCAATACTGTTTAATACTTCTTCTGCGCTAGAACCGACGTGAAAAAAACTTTATCGTTCTGTCTCATTGGCCGAATCTAGTGTCTACTGGCACCGGATAAGCCGTAGTAGGTGTGAGCCTAAACCACCCACCCTCTACGAGATAGATTTTCATGTGATGAACATTTTTTTTATGATAAGGCAAACAAGCAGACGGATTTCCTGATGGTAAGAAATGCACGCCGCCTAGAGACACCAAATATGCTAATGGTATGTTGTCAACCTGAGTAAGTAAGTTTACCGGATACCTTACCCTCCAAACTGGAACACCGTCATGATGTTATGGCGGCGGGAATAGGTAAGGCGGTGGTATTCCAATCCGGGTGAGTAGCTGCGAAACTCTACCACCTAGTCAGAATCACGCTGTTAGTAACGGTAAGCCTACGCTCGCCATTTACGAGCTGCCTGGCAGGAAGGCAGATGGTCTATTCTGTAAAGGAGCCCGGACCAACATATAAATGTTAGCAGTATTGTTTTCTGGGTATTTTTCTATCTTATTACTAACTATGTAGGTATTAATATCGTTGCCAGTTAAACTCAAACATCACCAACGACATCATTGTTGCTTTGCGGCAACTTGCCCAGGTAGGGATCCATCGCCCCATCTATTCCTGCCGCCATATTGATAGTGTCATGTGCTGTTCCGAATGGCACGGTAGCCGATAGACTTGAACAGTAGGCATAACATCCCGGCCACAGGACAGCATCGCACCTATAACGTCTATGGTGTATAAAGGCCACGGTTATCTCTTACCATCAGGAGAGTCGTGTGCTTGTTCCTTGTTTTATATGATAAAAAATACATACATAAATACACATATATTTTCACGCTAACTTGAACAAACCACGCGTGATAGATAGAGAGTATCGAGTACGAAATGTCACGATTTCTACAGACCTGCCTATTTTCCTCTTCATTAATTACTCACATTATATCAGCAAGTAAATTATCTTATTAGTATTCAGTAATTACAGAGAGTAAAATAGTTACCTAGTTATTTATAGCCCAGTTAACAAGTTTAAAACAGTGTTAAGTAGACATGTCATAAAAATATGTGGGATAGCTCATTCGAATCGGAATGACATGACATTTAGAAAAATATATTTTAAATATTTATTACCTAGCAGATAAAAAAAATACGATTGTTATTAACATAATAAGATTGAAAAACAAGGGGTTTAGTTATTTGCTAATAACTTTTTTTTAATCTTTATTTTTTTTTAAATTTAACCTTGGCACAGGGCAAGTGCTTCATTAAAATACCTTGAGTCAGCTTTAATTTTCGAGGATGAAATATTTTTTTGACTAATTATTCCAAGGACTGAAATATGAAGGTAACAATTATAACCATTTAAAATAATTATTTTACATTTGCAACAAAATGAAAAAAGTTTTTGTATGTGCTTAAAAACAAATAGACTATTCGTTTATAAACGGAATCTTAACAATTTACTAAAAAATCCAATGGTTTCAGGTGAAAAAACACAAATATTAAGACACTACTAAAAAAATTGATAACATTTATTACAAATTTCATTTTTTGTAATTAAAAAAAATGTAATTAGCAAAACAATAAACTGTAAGTTTCTTATTTTTGTATAATTTTATTAAACTATATAAATTTATGAAGAGCTCTACTAAGCGAAATATTTATATAACAATTATTTAAACGTTTATGTCATAACTTATAAAAACAGAGATTGATAAAAAATCAATGTTGTAACTATTTAAAAAATCGACATATTTTTTTCGTTGAGTTTTTTTAAATTAAGTGTTTAGACGGCATCATAATTAGTTGGAATTTTTAAATTATTATTTAACGCTATGATTAAATATATTATAGGTAATTTACCTAATAAAGGTGCCAACCTTATATTTTTCGTGATAATATGATAAATACATTAAAAGCAATAGAGATAGAGTTCCAAGAGTTGAAATTTTTTTATTTTACAATTCCTATCATTTTAGGATGTTTTTAAAAAATTTTTAAAACATTTTTTTTTTCATCTTATTTGTTACGAGCAAGTGTAGTTTTTTTGTGATAATTAATCCTCAAAATCATTTTTCCGAATCGAATGAGCTGTCGTACATATATTTAGGGCCTTTGTGTTTATTTAAAACGGTTTGATACTTGTGGATTAGATTATATTTTTATATGTTATCTTTAAGCAATTTGACGAAATTTCTAAGTGTTTCTATGGTAATAAAGCCTGGGACTTAATTCGGAACGGAAGAACGAAAAATAATACTTTCTATCAAGATTGTGTACTGTATACCTAATATATCTTTGCTATTAATAAGGAATCGCATGCTTGGACACTACTTTCCCAAAATCACTATATAGTATAAAACAAAGTCGCTTTCTCTGTCCGTATGTCCCTTTATATGCCGAAATCTTTAAAACTATGAAACGGATTTTGATGAGGTTATTTTAAATAGATAAAGTGATTGAAGTGGAAGGTTTTTATGTATTGTTATACCCGTGCGAAGCCGGGGCGGGCCGCTAGTTTATAATAACGATTACTTGATAACCTTGATGATGTGTCATTATAAGAAAATAAGTGCGTGGAAAATAGCGTAATTCAGTGCGACGCGACAGCATAAATAATTAAGTATGTTTTCCTTACATCGTGGAGTTTAATCAATGGATAAAAATATTTTTAAAATAAATTCTCGAATTAAATCAAAGAAATACATTTTTGAAATAAATAGAAACATTAGAAATGGCTTATTTTAATCTACAGATAAATTATATTTACAAAATTTAACAAAACTATAACAACCACCCACAACGTTTCTACATTAATGCTTGATTTCAAAACCGTAGCTTTTGCCTTTAAGTTCTCGGCCCTTAGCTTCTGAGACACTTTGTCCCTCGGAACTATCACTTTCACTTGAGTGGACGGCATCTGGATGTTCTCTGGATTCTTCACCATGTTCCCCTTCCTTTCCAAATTGAGTGTCATGTCTTTCGTCATCTTCATTGATTGCTCCGATGTATTTACTATTTGTCGTGTATTTGTGGTTATTACTTCCGATTGGCTCATCTTTATAAAATCCATGGTCTGTTTTTTCATCGCTTTTGTCATTTTGAAACCCATTAATTTTGTGTTCCTCGTGATATGGTTTGTAATCATATTCAAATCTTTTCTCATCACCATTATGTTTTCCGAATGCATCTTTTGCATCCTTGCCTTTTTTGGTACCTCCTGTCACAACGTACCTTTCAAACTTTGATGAGTGATAATTATCGGCATCTTCATCTCCGTAATGATGATTAATTTTGTAGCCTTTGTATTTTTTGTCGTTATCACTATTGTCTTCATAACTATGATGATCTCCATGTTTAAAGTTAGCTAAACCATGTAAATATTCATCGAAACCTTTATGAGGGTCATCAATTTTAGCTCCGTATTCTTGAAACATTTTCCTGAAATCTTCGTCAGCTATTCCATCAACGTCTTTATTTTCTGTAACAGGGATTACACGCTCTTCATTACGTGAAGCTGCTTTGTTTTCATCTTCTTCTTTAGCATAAAACGGGCCAGCAGCTACTGGAAGTGGTGCAGCGAATGCTTGTGGTTGGTCGTATAACTTAGATAAATGCTCCATTATTTCACTTTCTCCCATTTCAATCACACTGGCTTTCCCATCATTTTCTTTTTTATAAATATACCCTGTGGCAGCTGGTTGAAGGTCAGATCCTGTAGTGCGAACCATGACCATTCTCTCTACCGTCTCCCGCATTTCCATACAAAGGGAATGCGTGATGTATAGCGACAACAGAGAGACAAGTCGCGCCATGATCACCCAAGTCTCCCAAATGACGGTAAAGGTCACTTCAAACCCTTATATAGCGATCATTTAACAAAATCAACGCTTGACATTCATAATGGCCCGATTCCAGCGCTCTCGAGATTGTGCAACGGTGTTCTGTGTCAATAGTAATGAAAAACCGTGTATAAATTAAACAGAGCGAGTGCATTGCTGAACGTTTATTAAACGAGATAATAAACACGTCTGTTAGACCCAATTGAGTTACAGTGTATGAAGGACGCAGACTAAGTACAAGATACCTAGTTTTGACATTCTAGTCTGCAGACTAATATGTTTTAACTTCATGTCGATAAAATGTTGATATGCACCAAATACAGTAAGTAAGGATCTTCACGCCCATATCCCCGAAGAATAAAGGGAAAGTTGTGCCCCTCCAGGGCACCCACGACTAGCCGAAAACAATAAGTCCCATAATGTGATAGTAGCAAGCATATCGCCATCCGAGCACATATCCAATCCCGGGCAACGTTAAATTTATTAGAAAGTTGAAAATAAACATTTTCTATCTTTTATTTTTTTGTTGCCCGACCCGGGGATCGAACCCGGGACCTCAATAATTCAAGTCCGACGCCGGCCTGCTAGACCACAAAGGCGACCTAGTCCAAACAAAAATATTCATAAAAAAGAAATAGGAAAGAAAGAAATGTTTAGGAGAAATTTCTTGATGTTAAAAATACACGTCACCGGCAAACATTAAAAACATTGGGATTTTAAGCCTATTACTTTACCCAGTAGCTCTACCAACCGGAACATTATACTGAGCACTAGTGTTACAGTAAAGGCGATGAATAGCATAAATAATAGTTTTTAGAAGACGGAAGATTGTTAACGGACTTTTAAAAAAATAAAACCTCCTCCGGTTCTATATTGGACACTATTTTTTATGTTATGTCATCCTGAGAATTCTCCGTCATTTATGAACTAATTTGAAAAAAAAAGGTCCTCTTTGGTGACCGTTTTTAAGGATTATGCCTCAACATATTCATTGCCTCAGTCAGAATCAAGTGATGAAAATTGAAGGAAAATCTCTATTTTTTCGTACAAAAACAGAAGTAAATACCCCTGGACAAGTTATACAAATTGAATTGAACTCTTTGAGTAAGCTAATTATATGTTGTGTTATGGGTGTTAGTCAACGATTATCCTGATAATATTATAAATACGAAAGTTTGTATGATCGTTATTCCTTCGCGCAAAAACTGCTGAACCGATTTTCATTTATTTTGGAAAACACATAGGGGGTAATTTGGATTAACACATAGGATCGTTTTTATCCTGCAAAAAAAGTTCCCGTGGAACCATTAACCACGTGGGCAACAGTTAGCAATACATAGTAGGTACCTAATACTCAAATAGATACCAGAATAAATAACAAACACCCAGTCCTAGAAATTCAGACATTTAAATGTTTATCATGCCAATGTCTGCCCCCGTCTGGAGTTAGGCATGTACGCTAGCCCCGCGACCAACTAGGCGGGGAATATATGTTTTTTTAGTACTTATACGATTCCAAACAAATAAACAGAACTCTACGTGATAAGACGGCACTAAATACCTTAAATATGGCGTTGTTAATCTGAGGTTATGTTCTGAGAGGAAATATTCTATTCCATGACTAAGTCTACCGGTCTATCCAACTTTTCAAACCAGAGCACAACACAAAGTCAAAGCAGTAGTTGCAATAGTTTGCCACCTAGGCTCTCTGGCTGCACCCGTTGAATAAACCATCAATAAGTATTACTAAATTATGCCACTAAGAAGCAATGGGATCGATAAAATCTTTCACATTAAAAAAACTAATGTTAAATAAAAGATTAGGAAAAAATTTAGTTTTGCATTGTATTTTTTAGGAGCAGAACTAAATAAATACTGTGATTTACAATATACACATTTAACAAAAGAAGTCTTCTAGAAATCAGTAAAGAAGTATAATCATATATTTAGCTAATGATGTAGAAATGTCCCATAATAATTATCAAAAACATGTTTCATATCAGATGATAATTTTGAATTTTCTTCGTTTAATTCATTTTCGATGGTAACCATTAGTTTTTCCTTATCATTGTAAAAAGAATTTCCTTGTGTTTCTACAGGAATATGGTCACCTTTCTCGACAGTATAATCCTGTGGCTCAAAATTTTCTTGGCTCATCTTATAAAAAACAGCATAAGGCATTAACATCTTTTCTGTCTGGGTAGCATAACTACCAATTCTTGCAGCCACTTCTTGTTTAGCATTTGAATCTCGCTTATTCGTTACAGCACTTATATCTTTCGGAAAGTATTTTTTCATTGACTCAGATATACTTCTTATATCTTCTTTAGGAGCTTCTGTTGTGAACTTATCGATATCTCTCTTTTTATTATCTCTTTGCTTGTATGATCTGTCTATTAATTTTATAGATAAATCATCTATTGATCTTGACATAATCTTTGCGTTTCGTTCAATATTCAAATTTGTTTTATGTAAGACTTTATCTTTAACACCTGAACCTCTTATTTTTGCTTGTTTGTAGCTGGTTTGCTTATTTTTTTTCTTGTTAGGTACATTCTGTGGTTCTGAGGAGATATATTTAATTAAAGCGACAGTATGAGGGTCATAAGCAGCATTCCCAAGATTTTCGTTATGATACTTGTAAATATCTTGCTTTGACTTGTCTAGTTCTTTTGTTTCAGATACCAATATTTTTTCTAGAGCAAGTTGGTTATTATCTTTTTCTTCAGTTTTGATTTCATCTTTAAATTCGTGATTTATTTTCTCTCTTTCTGTTTCTTCATTGTTTTGAACCGTGTTAAGATCTTTAGTAATTTCATTATCAGATACTGTGATCAATGATTTTGGTGATGACTTTAAGACTGCGAAATTTGAATCAACAACACGTTCATTAACAAGTTTTGTAAATTTTTGGTTACTATTTCCATGAAAATATGTCTTGTGAACACTTACTTTTGGTTTAGAATGTTCTCCTACATTGCTGAACGCAAAGTAGCCCATGCTTGGATGTTCATCGTAGAGATAATACATTGAAACAGGAATAGTTTGAAAGTACAATAATAACGTCAGTACAATTATTCTCATCTTTATTGATTGAAAGTGACTAAAAGCAATTTGGATTGCTCTTATATCTCAGGATCAATGCAGTGTTGATACAACATGTTTATAACTAAATTGTAAACAAATAATAACAACGACTTCAAATAATTATTGTTTAATTGTAATGATACATTGCATTTCCATGTATCAGAATTTTGTAGTGTGAGCACTTAGTTGTTGTTATGAATCGGGATGGATTTAGTAAGATAATATAAATTGTCAGGAGATCCATCAATGGGCGTTTTTCAAATAGCCGGGAACCAAACCAAAAATTTTGGAATATACATAATATGTGGCACATTTATCCATCTCCAGCCACTTCCCGCTCTGTACCGGACGCCGATATTGCGTGTGTGTTGTATCCGGACACAGCTTTATGCGTCTGTGCGTATACATGTGTGCGCGCGCTAAAGGGTAGGAACGGGTCGAGCCATTTCCTACGCCTCAATAGTCAGTAGTACCGTTGCCATACCGTTTGGTCGAAAAACGGCAATCTTTAATTACTTACGCAAGACCCTTAACAACTCACTAACCTAAACTAGCCTTTGTTTGGCATTGGCAGTACACCATAAAAATGATTGGTGCAAAAGCCACATCTTATAAAGGTGACGTTTTACCAATTAGAAATACTCATTTTTTGGTTGTAATGACGTTAGCATCATGATAGATATATTAAGCGTTAACTTTCTTGCAGAAATGGAAGTAAAGTAATCAAACGGTTTTGCCTTGTGGTGGTAACTAATTTCCTCATGTTATAACTTTTAACATCAGGAATAGCTACACTTACTCTACACTACATACACTATATACATACACTTAGCCTATCTAATTATCTTTAAACGAACAATTCTTGTAAAACGTTCACAATATTTTTTTATAAAAATTGGTATTTTAGAAAACGTCGTTGTATAACATGCCGGGCAATACTTGGTCAACCAGGTATTACAAGTAAAATATAGAATTACATACCTTAACGCTCGAATCCCTGAAGGAGTCCAACCAGGGCACCCATTAGCTGAAGATAGTTAAATTCAAAATGTGACAGGAAGTAAATCTGTTCACTAACCGAGCACATATCCATTCTCATTCAACGTCTTTTTCGTTAAAATATATACACTATCCGACCAGTGCCCACTTCGTTAGGTAAGAAACATCACATAAGTTGAGATATCAACTATAACTTTTTTCAATTTGGATGAAACAGCACAAGTTGTGCAAATTTTATTAAAATTGATTATGTAGTTTTAACTTTGAGAATCGATTATAATTAGGATTCCCCCATAAGTTAATAATTGTGTATTACTTGTATTATTGAAAAGAAAATTGAAAAATGGTAATATAGTGATATTAACGACCACCACAAGGATGAAGTGTTAAGACTAAGGTGTTCTTAAATAGATTTATTTAGTAATCGGGTTGATTGCTGAGATGCCTGTCCATAATAAACCTGAACCAGGCAATTGTAAAAGGCGAGCATAGGCTTACCGTCACTAACACCATGGCATCTGACTAGGTTGTAGCGTTTCGCAGCAACTGATCCGGATTGGTATCACCGCCTCTATTCCTGCTTCCTAGGTAACCGGTAAACTTACTTTCGCCTAACATCTCGGCCTCAGGTTGGCATCGCATAATTACCACCTTTTTTTTTACCATCAGGAAATACTTCTTCTTGTTTGCCATCCGATACCATAAAAAAGCCTCTGTATTAAGTTCGCTAATTGAATGAGCAATCTATTCCTCCTAGACCTAGCTCAAAACTGGCCTTTCATATAAATATTGTACAAGACAACTTACACTAAATAGAGAAAAAAGACAGTCCGCGTTAAAACAAAACTCATGGTCATTGTAATACAATAAAACGCATGGGTCTTTGTTTACAATGTTACTGTTTGTTTATCGACTTCGATTTTTTACAAGAAAGGACCGACTGGAGTTTTTTTTAAGTAAGCCTATTCTATTGTGGTCCTAAACTATTTACTTATTTTATTTTATGTGATAAAATAATCGCTGTCTTTTGGCCGAGGTCAGCAGTAGCGGTTTTAGTAATAGTAGCGCCCCGGGCATAATTTATACGGCACCCCCTACATGCTGTTCAAAACCATACTAAAAGGTAAATAATATATAGCGTACAGGATCTGACGGCCCTTTACATCTTGGCGCCCTGGGCGGTTGCCCAACAGCGCCATACCCAAACTCCGTCCCTGCCGAGGTGTTAAGCCAATTATTGTTCTAGCTTACCTTCCTGGCCGGAACATGACAATGTCATTACAGGCAGCTTTTGGTCTGCAAATTTAGTTCGATTGACTAACTCACCAAGATTTATCCTTCTATATGCTTAGTGTTAGCATCACGGTGATAGTGTTTTCAGATAGACAGTGCACGCAAGCAATTTTTTTCATCAGTTTCAAAAATGTTAATATTGGTTTCATTTGAGGCATAACATATAAGTACCATGTAGGTACTGATTTTGGATTTGGCAATAATCGAAACAGCGGACGGAAATACATTTAAAAAAAATAAGCGTAGCTCCATAAATATTTTGTAATTTTATGTAGAGCTTTCTTAAAAAAGCAAGAAATCTAAAAAAAAAACTTATCCACATTGACTTGTCAAAAAGTAGAAAGATGTCTGTTTAAACAAAAATATGCATCGAGTCCGAAAGACTGCGGTTTAATAATATCGTAATGGTAATTACTAAAGTATATCTGTCCTTTCCCCGTGTTGGTCCAGGTCCGCTGAATAAAATAGACCATCTGCCTTTCTGTCAGGTAACTCGTAAGAGGCAAGTACTGGTTAAAATATACGATTCATTCAATAAATTTTTAGCCTAAGAAAAAAATAAAGAAAATTTTGAGAAAGTAAAGATTTATTTTTCAACATAGTCTCCTTTCAATTCAATACACTTGGACCAGCGATGCTCCAACTTTTTTAACCCGTCAAAAAAATACGATTTCCCGAGGTCTTCAAAATAGGCCTCTGTGGCGGCGATGACCTCATCATTCGACCCAAATCTTTTGCCGGCGAGTGACTTTTTCAGATTTGGGAACAAGAAAAAGTCGCATGGAGCCAAGTCTGGAGAATACGGTGGATGGGGCAGCAATTCGTAGCGCAATTCGATCAATTTGGCCATGACAACGGCGGAGGTGTGAGCCGGGTTGTTGTCTGGTGTGAGCAAACGCGGCACCCATCGCGCCGACAACTTTTTCATACCCAATTCTTCGTGCAGAATATGATGCACTATCCCATCTGCGATGCCTATAGTCTCAGATATCTCGTGAATCTTCAGTCGCCGGTCTGCCAACACGAGATCGTGGATTTTTTTTACGTTTTCTTCTGTAGTAGCCGTTTTCGGTGCACCTGGGCGTGGCTCATCAAAAACCGAACGAGCAAACTCGTTGAACCAATTTTTGACGGTCGCCATCGAAGGAGAAGAGTCACCGTACACAGCATCCAAGCGCTCTTTGATTTCGCTGCGCGTTTTCCCTTCCAAAAACAAGAATCTAATCACCGAACGATATTGTTATTTTTCTATTTCTGCAAAACCGACCGACACGCTCGCTTCCAAAGGCTGTCAAAACAAAACAAAACAAGGGAAAAGACTGAAAACTACTTGATAGACTTTAAAAAGTATTTACTGCACGATAGTAAAACTCTTTTGTAACAACAACGCCATGGGGCAATGAGGCTAAGTAATTATTGAAGGCCCCTCGTAGGTCAATACAAACAAGATCACTGGTGATAGAGTGCTGTGCAGCAACTTGCCCGGGTAGGGATCCACCGCCTCACCTATTACTGCCGCCATAATGCATCTGGAGGATAAGGTAGGTAGACTTGCACAATAAACCTTCCATTCCGGCCTGAGAAAAGCGTCAGAATCTCCGTGTCCCTGATCGCACAAATTAAAAAAAAACAAAAATGAGATGACTGCTACGAAAATCAGATTTTCTTACACATTCGTAGGACTGCTGATGTGGTAACCGGAAATCATCTCATGCCATCAGATAAGACTTGCTCTATAAAGGGGAGATAAAATTGAGGCTAAGCCACCTTGACTTGGCAAAAAGTTAGTCTATAGAGAGTTAGCGATACTGTACTTTTTCAGAGCTCGGGTTGCAATTAAAAGCCCAAAAAACTTTAAAAAATCAAATACTACAATAGTAAAACTAAGGTGACCCGGGGCTATTGTACCATATCAGGAAACTTGAATTGTCCTTCTCATGCCACTAAATCATTTACAAGTAAAAAATATTCATGTATCCTTATCTGACTTTTGTCGACTATTTACCAAGATATATTAGCAAACAGCAAACAAGTCACTGAGAAATTTGACTTTTATTCTAAAATCCGGTAATAATTACATTAGTCCCCTAGACGGGGCTAATTGTAACTGGCATATCTAATTATTTATTTTGTAGATATATAAACGCATACATGGCAGATAATGTATTTCAAAGCCAAATAACAAACTGGTTTTAATCCTACAACAACAGAGGAAGGTTTATTTTCGTTCAAAAATACTTTTGGAACTTTTTTGTAAATACGGGGCATTTGTAACTATTTATCATAAAGATAGTGTTGGGATTTTCCAAATAATGGTGTATCGATAAATGAATAATGTTGTGAAGTAAAAATACATGGCATATTTTGTACTTTAAAAAAAATGAACATAGCACTTAAGTTTTTATCTTACATTAGGATAGAAATTTTTATCCCCTGGCATTATTTTAAGTAATTTCTGCTTATATTTATTCAGTCTTCTAAATAAGCATTAATAATAAGCACAAGCAGCATTGCTTTCTTTTTGTTCGTAGATATTATTTATATTACTAATAGTAAGTATATCAATTCAAGTAAACATCACAATAAGTACATAGGTACTGAATCGGTTAAGTAACAATATTAATTGAACAGAAAATGCTTAGTATTTCATTCTTGAAAATTAACAAAA
Organism: Calephelis virginiensis; assembly: GCA_002245475.1. NCBI lineage: Eukaryota > Metazoa > Arthropoda > Insecta > Lepidoptera > Riodinidae > Calephelis > Calephelis virginiensis. The sequence continues at coordinate 73,643 of NJDC01007402.1, forward strand.
CATTCTCAAAGTTTGTAGTCTAACATTTTTACTATTCTTAAGTTGTCTAATAAGTTTTTATTTTCATATATAGTAGTGATCATACACAAATTACGAAATAACACACACCAATTTACAAAAATATATTTTTTAAAGACAAATGAAAAATGTCCATCGACATGAAAATAACACCACTGAAATAATAACACCGATGTGACAAAAACATCTTAGTTTCACAGAGCTAATCTCGTTTATACATCAGACGAAACTAAAATCATGATCAAATTGTCAACATTAATCATCAAAACATAACCGATGAATTTATAACACATCACTACGTCATAGTATATAACAAAGTCGCTACCTATGTCCCTATGTCCCTTTGTATGCTTAAATCTTCAAAACTACGCAATGGATTTTGATGCGGTTTTTTTAGTAGATAAAGTTATTAAAGAGGAAGGTTCATATGTATATTTCATAACCGTGCGAAGCTGAAGCGGGCCGCTACTTTTGAAATAATTGAAACAAATCTAGCACGAGTTATAACAGCCAATGACATGAAACTTTTTAACTTTGTTACCGAAAAAATAATTTTAACTAAAGGAAGGCAAACAAACAGACGGATTTCCTGATGGTAAGAAATTCACGCCGCCTAGAGACGCCAAAGGTGGTAATGGTGCGTTGCCAACCTGAGGTCGGGATGTTAGGCCTCGAGCAAAAGTAAGTTAACCGGCTACCTTACCCTCCGAACCGGAACACGTCATGACGTTATGGCGGCAGGAATAGGTAAGGCGGTGGTACCAATCCGAGCGAGTCGCTGCCAAACTCTACCACCTAGTCGGATGTCACGGTGTTAGTGATGGTAAGCCTATGCTCGCCTTTTACGAGCTGCCTGGCAAGGAAGGCAGATGGTCTATTCTACAAAGGAGCCCGGACCGACACGGGGCAAAATTTCAACCAAAATTTCAAGCAAATCAGTCCATCGGAGCAAGTAAGGTGACAAACACACGTAAGAAGATTTATAAAAGTAAATAAAATAGTTATTATATAAGTATAGGTAATTGGCAAAACAATTAATAATACATGTAGAAGAGGTTGGTATAATTTTTTAATTACCATTTAGCTATTTCAGTTACGCTGGTGACATTTTTTGAAATCCTTTCTTAATAAACATAGGTAGCGGTTTGGTACATGCATATACATACCTATCTTCACGCCAAGTCCCTTACGGGGTAGACGTATCCAGTTCCATACCTCAAGGTCCTGGCAGACCAGAAATGCTTACCTTACGGACCCTTACGGCTTTGGAGAGAGTATCGAGTGCCAAACGATCCTTGCAGATCATGCTCGCCTTTTATACGCTGCCTGGCATGAAAGCAGATGGTCTATTCTGCAAAGAAGCCCGGAAGGGGGTTGATGGACATTTGACAAATCCGGACTTTAAAGAGCATGACGGAAAGTCATTTTCTCCATTTCTGATACAACACTGCCTACCGATTCAACCGCTTCATCAGCACGCCTTTTAATCGCTATTGCCGAAGTGTACGTGATGATTTAAAAAAAAGATGGTGCAGTAAATGCGGTATTTACTTTGCATCTATAACAAGAGCTACAGAACACAGGCGAGCAGCCTACATTGCACCAGCTAAACAAGCATGTATGTTCCGCAAGTGCGACTATCACGGATTGTTACAAGACGAGCTTATAAGTTTCTGTGCCCAAGCGCCATCGGAAGTTCCGATCTAGCCACTCTAAGCCCATTCCGATTCCGATTCGGAACGAAGGTGAAGGAGCAGATGATTTTACTGAAAATCATACGGCCATGTTGGTTCCAATAGTCTCTCTTGAGGCTAAAAGCCTTTGTTGTAACAATCCAATACGTTTAAATAAGAAACCCACCTTTTGAAAAATCTCACGTGAGATTGGGGGATGGGTTGAATAAAATCTCACGACATCTTACCAGGGGGAGAGAGAGGGTCAGAAAAAAAAATGGAAATTTCTGGGGTATCCCTTTCGGATACCCCATACGAGTCTCCCAAAGGGGGTATCCCTTTCGGAGACTCGTAATTCACTTAATAATTATTAATTATTAATGAATCGCAATCGTAATCAAATGATCTTTCGGAAATTGCATTGATCGGTCTCCATTTTTAAACGACTTCGAAAAAAGGAGAGGGTTCAATTATGTTCGACTCCTATTATGTTTTATTTTTATATTAATCGAAAAAAAAAGTATCTTCACGCCCATATCCCTGAAGAGGTAGGCAGAGGTACAACCAAGGCACCCACGACTAGCCGAAGACACTAAGTCCCATATTATTCGATTTCTTCGTAACTTCTAAATCAATTTCAATTTTTTTTTATTTGAGAGAGCGTACTTCCAAAGTGACCTGGAGTGCCCCAAAGTCTAGATCTGATGTTGGAATCCCAGAGAAATCGAGGTACGTATCAGATGATGATGACAAACTGCAACACTGCGTTTAAATTATCCTATTGTTCGTAGAGTCAAAGGGGCAGTGCAGTTTAGTATTTTGATAATATAAATATTTTTTGCAATTCGCCTGGACTGCTTCCATCGCCTTACCTATTCCTGCCGCCATAAAGTCAGAGCTTGTCTTTGACGTGTTCCGGCTCGAAGGGTAAGGTAGCTGCTAAGCTTACTTTTGCTGGAGGCCTAACATCCTACCTTCAGGTCGGCAATGCACCATTACCAGCTTTTGTGTCTCTAGGCGGTTTTAATTTCTTACAATCAGGAAATCCGTCAGCTTGTTTGCCTTCCAATATTATAAAAAAAACCCTATATACCACCAATACCTTTTTAGTAAATGATAGTTAAAGTAAGCATTATCACTCTTCGGTGAGAACTTGCCACATGAATCCATAAACTGTCATTGAAAGATACGTAAAATCAAATCTCAGAAATTACCCCAAAGAATCAGACGAACCAAAAAATATTTTTAATTAAATAACAAAAAAAATTCGTTTTGTGTTATTAAAACTTTTTTCATTACACATACTTCATTTACTTGTAGGTATTTTACATACTCATACATATCAGTGTAGTAGTCCATACGTAAAAATAAAATAAAAAACTAATATTCCCACCGATCCCCAAAACGTTAACAATACAATGACACAACGATGCTAACATAACAAAATCTATGAATTTGTTTATGTTTTTATCGTTACAATGTTTTACATTCGGAGTCAGTATTTTAAAACAATCGCATGTTTTCGTCAGATATGATCATGCGAGCATACCTAATAAGAATATCACTAGTCGGATACAACCAAGACGGCCGAACACAATGAAATTTCTATTTGCAATAACGATTAATCTTTATTTAATATATTTATCGTATGGACGTCTATTGTATAAGACTACGGAAACTCCAAAGGCTGGCATGGAACATGTTGGGGACACCGAAATATCTAAAAAGGAAAAACAACAAAACTTTGAGAATTACTTGACTTTTTTCAACAGAAAGGCGCGAATGGCAAGGGATAATATTCAAGCTGAATTACCAAGAAATACAACTCCAGCTACATCAGCCATCACAAAAACCCTTCTGGTAAAGAAACCAATTCCTAAATTTCATGATGAAAGTGATGAAGATTATCAAAATAAAATGAGGATGCCATCAAAATCATCAGAGACCGTCGAACACGAAGATGAAGACTTCAATGTCGATGACTATGATTTTGACGTTAATCACGATGAATTTGCTGGGAGAGGAAAACCACTAGAACCAAGGAGAAAGGTGAAATTAAATAAACTGCAAACACGTCACACAGAATCAAAAACGATAGAATCTAAGCTTGATGCAGTCGTAACTGAACCTTCCGCTTCCCTCAAAGCAAGAAATATAGTGCCGAGAAAAGTAGCAGACAAAATGAAAGAAGAAGAATATGATGATGAATTTTCAGATAAAAAGACGACTGAATCTAGCAGTAAGTCGTCTTTGGACGATGATGATAGTGATGAAAATGACGATAGTAAGGAATTTAAAGATTCTTCGGGTACGCGAACTATAAGATCGCCATGGAATTTTGGTAACTATGTCAATAAATTAGGAGAAAAAACTTCTGATTTAATGTCAAGAGTACTAAGTGTGTTGCCCATGTTTCCTCAACAATTAGCTAAAAAGTTAGACGAAGACGTAAATCTAATAAAAGGACGGAAAATGGAACATCAAAAAATATTATCCGAAGCTTAGACTGTGAAAGTACCTATTTTTAGATTTTGCTGACAGTTTAAATAATATCTTATTTTATGTTTTTTTTTATATTTGAATTGAGTACAGTATGTTTATAGAATTATGTATAATGGTAATGAATACATTTAAAGTTTTATTTACTGTTTCCTTAAATAAAAAGTTTGAACAATAAAGTTTACTTAACATCATGATTTACAATTAGTTTAATAACAATTATCTAATGATTTTATGTACTTTAGGTTTAACAAACAAAAATATTTTATACCTATTTAACAAGATCAATTGAATACAAAATAGACAAATTTTAAGTATAATTTATAAAGTGATCTATATAATCGGCATTGTTACTCATAGCGGTGTGCTTAGCAATATCTCTAAAACGATCAATATCATTTTTGTATCCATCTGCACGTTTGTTTGCTTCATGATTTTTATGGAAATTATGAGAATTATAATCTTTATTCCTATCCATTATGTCATGTTCATTTGCTAATGCAACAGCAGCATGGGATTGGAGAAAAGCGTCTGATCCACCAAGGTGTTGTCTCGTCCCACCTTTTTCTTCACTAGCTGCGTTTTTGTTGGTGTTATCATAAAATTCATTATCTTCTTGATATTCGTCCTTGTGGTAAACTTTTCGAAAGCCTTTCTTTTTTTCACCCTTATCAGCATTCATCTTTAACAAATATTTAGAATCTTTGTTTTGATCTGCTGACCCAAACTTATTAGCAAAAGAATCAGTAAAATCTTTGAAACCGTGATATTTTTCAGAATTATATTTAGCCTGATCATTAACGTTATTAGTTGATTCATTACCTGTTTCATCACTTTTTAAAGCATGTTTGTTATCATATTTTTTATAGTGTCCGGTATCTCTAAGCGTATTGTAACCTGTTTGAAGATTTTTATTTTCAATTAGACTATTTATACCTCCGTTATCAAGGCGTCGCATTCGCTCGTTTTGAAAATGTATGCCATTATCAAAGTCATTACCCCAAGAAAATCCTTTTAAAGTAAGAGGGTCTTCTTCGTCAGTTTTGTCAAAGTAATCGTTCAAAACAAAAGAGAAAAAAGGTTGATCCATTGATACTGGATTTTCTGTAGTCCTCCGTTTGTATTTTGAATGGGACGTCGAGTACATTTCTAGAGGATAATCTTCTTTGTGGTCTTCATGCACTGGTATAACTTTTTGAAATCCGTCTAAAAATTGATGTTTGTGTTTTGCTTTTTCATAATCGATATCATATGTATGGGGTTCATTTTCATAAGCGCTGTTATAGAAGTATGGCCATCCGTCATATGGGTTCCTTGTATCAGTTCTTGTATCTTCTTCATCAACACTTCTCACTATTTCATTTAGTACAGTTTCTTCCTCGACAGGTTTACTCATAGATATTTGTTTTTCCGGCCAAATCTTCAATTTACTCTTTGCATATTCTGATAAGGCTTTGTATGGTTTTTTCACGTTACGAAAAGTGTTATTATCAATTGCCGAGAAATCATCTAAATGTTTTTCCAATTTATCATCAATCCTAATTAGATTATTTGATAACTTACCAACTAAATTTGGTTCAATATTTTGAGCTGAAGATATAACTGGAGGTTCATTGTTCCGTTTACTGTACATGTAACTTGTTTGCACTGGCTGAGAATTAGATCTTGTATTTCTTGCCATGTGTATGTAATGAACTGATCTCATTTCTAAATTCACATTTGATATTAATAATACAAAAAATAACACCCGTTTCATTGCTAGCTACATAAGAAGTGAGTGCACCGGCTACAAACTCGCAATTGTTAAAGTTTTTAATCATTATTTGTTTATATCTGTTGTTTATTGTTCTTAAATCATTGTCTATATTGACAATAGATGTACTAATAAAATAGTTGAGACATGTCCTGTGCTAGGCCAGAAATATTTTTACAATGTAATTCAGTAATAATGTCCGTTCTTTTGTATTTTCTCGGCCGTCGTCCGATTCGAAACGGTCTAAGTGTTAATAGATACGCCTGATGGCTTCCAGTCATAGGATGCTAATTCATATCATTATCTCGGTAACAAATTATGCCACACACACCTTGGAATTACGTGTGCAGCACGAAGTTTTAAAATTGGGTCTCGATAAAAGTTCTCCGAAAACGAAGAATTTAAAAATTGAAATGTCAAACGAATGGTTTAAATCGATTCCTAATACGTAAGTTGTGGTTCCCCATGAAGCTCTAAAAGTCCATAACTTTATATGGTTCCTCGTCAAAAGAATAGAACCTAAGTCACCGAATAAATGGGTAGTACATATAGCCTGTTTTTTAATCTCAGAGACTAATTGACATTAGCAATGTTGTAAGTTTTTTGCAATTCATAAATAGTGTCGTACCGTTATCGAAAAAGGTGAACAAAATCTGTTACCGATTTTTATAAGTTAATCTGGAAAATCAGAACATGTGTATTTAGAATGAATTGACATAATATTAGTATATTTCATAATCGTAGGTTAAAAACTGTGATTATTTGTAATTTTCGAGACCAAAAGTTATAAAATATTAACACTCGTATTTTTAAATATTCATCATATAATGACTCGGTACTTCAATATTAAAAATTATCTAATCCGTCATCTATATTTATTACTAGCCAACTTAGTATCGATTGTAATTAACAGCATAAACAAAAATAAAAAAATATTTAAGTGTTGTTTTTCCCACTTTCTCTATAACATTCTCGATATATATATATCCTTCCATCACTGTGAAGTTACTTGAAGAAGCCCCTCTCTAATAAGCTTGTAATTCATTTAATTTTAAAGTCTAATTTTTTGAGTTAAAAACAACAAACTAATCCAATCCTACCCTGTGGTCCTACCCTCCGGACTGAAACACGACCATCTATATTGCTTACTCAATTATAACTTTACAAATATTTCTGTGTACCTATTAGTATCCTCGCTATTTCGCGTATTTTTCTCGATTTCCATTCGATTTCATCGGGAGACCTAGACTTGGTGGCAACGGGACCATCTCGGTATGATATCTTAAATAAAATAAGAATCTTTGAAATAACGTTACCTTTTTCGATATTAGTTCAAAGAGGCTAATAAATTTAGGGTTAAAGTATCAAAGAAATTTAGGTTTTTCGATCTTTGAAAATCGACATTAAATTACGTTTTGAAAAAATCGGTATCATAAGAAAGCACTACAATAAAAATACAGGTATCATTATTTGTAAAATTGACATTTGCATCTGTCAATTTAGTCTCTGAGATTAAATACAGGGTATAGTACTAATGTACCTTAGTAGGTAGGTACTAAACCAACATTCATTTAAGGCCCCATTCTTAGTCAGCCAGAAGAGCCAATCAGCGCACTCCCCCGTTCCATGATTACTATGAAATATTGCGCTCTAAAGTAAATGTCTTCAGCGCCAAATCACTATTTTTGGTACTATAAAAGTAATTTGAAAAAAAAAATATAAAAAAACTGAAACAGTTATCTTTTAGGTATAATACTTATCTATGTTTATGTTAAATCTGGTGTCGATATTTTCATAATTGAAGTAGACAGTTGGGTTTTGCTTTCAAAAAAGGGTTAACTTTTTGATTTTTTTCTATCGAGCAAAGTGAAACGAATCGTGTTTTAGAAACACTAGTCTTATAAAGCATATTAATGTTAATCTTGTGTATTTTTGTCACCAAGATCCATAATTGCTTTGTATGAAAAAAACAGTATATTGCTGACGTATTTTAGCATACATGGCCCCTTAAGTTATGGGCTAAACAGTATTCGTATCTGTAGTGTTACTCTTAAATCTCGATATTGTGCGATTGGATATTGGAAACGTATATGTCATTTTAGGTAGATACTTTTGAACACAGTACTAGAGGATTATTAACATTCCGTTACAAATAAAGACAACGAATCCGATAAAACAGTTTATTGTTTACTATTGACTAAATGTTAATAATTCGCCAGTATTGTGTTCAGGAGTAGGTACCTAAAATAACATACTCGTTTCCAACTTCCAGTGGTGTGTGAATAGTCGTTCAAAAGTAATGCTAGGTACTGATCTGCCAATAATTTTGTTATTAGAATGCCACTATTATGGGATCCTGACAAACCTGTCTTGCTTCCTTCACATTCATAACCCTTTTCATACAAACACACCGGTTTCGGAGACTCTTGACACCACCCTCGGATAATATCCGATTGATCTGATCGTGAAATGTCAGCCTTGGTCTCCCCGGGTACCTACATCCATCCACATTCGCATTGTATATCTGCTTTGTCAATCTTTCATCTGTCATTCTTTCCACATGACCGAACCAGCGGAGCATGCCCTTTCGCATTTTAACACCAACACTTTCTTTCAATCCCACTCTTTCTCGGATCTCACTGTTACGAATGCGGTCAGCGAGCGTTACACCACAGATTTTCCGTAGTGCTCTCATTTCGACCGCATTTATCCTACTTTCATGCTCTTTCTGACATACCCAACTCTCGCTTCCATACAGTAACGTTGGAATAAGCACAGAATTATGCAAAGCGAGTCTAGCTTTTTGACTTAAAACCTCGCTTTGGAATAGCTTACCCAACGCTCCATTCACACTATTCCCTGCACTCACTCTCCTCTCTACATCCGCGGTGTACCTTCCATCCCTGCTAAAAGCACAACCAAGATATACAATTTCATTCGCTTGTTCCAGCACTACATCATCAACCAAAGATCGTGAGGTCTGGCACTCGATACTCTCTGCCTACCCCGTAAGGGACTTGGCGTGAAGATATGTATGTATGTACTATTATGGGAGTGCTCTAGATGCGAGGTCATTGGGACTTAATACTATTCCCCCTCTGGCTACTACACACCCGATTTTATCAAAACGTAGCTTAATAGGGTTCCGCAGTGAAACAGCTACAATTTTATACTAAAGTAAAAAAAATACGGGAAGGTGCTTCTCTAAGTAAGCGCTGAACCAAAAAAATATTGATGATTGCTATATGTACCTAACATATTCATTTTCAAAAATTACATTGAGATTACTATAACATTTTTTAAACGTCGATTCGAATCAAATTTGTGTCGAAACCTAACTTTGATGTTATTTAAAACTCATTTTTTTTTAAAACTCAAAAACGATTTTTTTTAACAAGATAGCCATTCCACTAAGCTCGTACTGACGTGTAGATTTAGGTATATATCTGTGCATTATGCCTTTACAAAACCTACTCGATACCTTGAAATACAGAATTTTTTGTGACAATACTTTTACGAGTATGTGACTTTTTTTCATACTCATTAGTACATTTTTTAATGACTAATATGTTGTTATTTTTCAGATTTTTCGACAATGAGTTCTAAATACCTTATTGGCCACTAGTGGAATAGTCCAGTAGTTTAAACAACTAATTAATTATTGCTGATTTGTGGTACATTCCTTCAGAACTAGGTGATAGAAAATATGTATGTTTATACAAATGAATTGAAAATTGTTCTAAGTCCGGTGAGCCAACAGACCGACCGTTTTTGAAATACAATCGAATTATATCGATATCGTTCGTGATAGACATTCTTCATTGAATGGAATCAAAATTGCTCCGTCAAACTATCGCGCAACAGCGAAAATTTGATACCTAATACAATTGTTGTATAACTGCTAAAAAATACTTTTGTTTCAGTCATCTGCGTAAACACAAACTAAATATTTTCCTCGGTTAACGTGGACTTGGACAATTACCACTACATTCACCACGACGAAAGTACGTTCTATAAAATAAAAAAAATAAAAATTAAATCGTTTCAAGTGACGGAGATATCGATTGACTTACTTACATAAAACATATGTAAGTCATTCGATGAGAAATAGAATATGTAACGTCCTTTTTCAAAGTCGGTAAAAAAATTTTTCGTAGGTCCCTACCTATGTTTTAGCAAACAGGTTGCTTGATGGTAATACAGTTCATGTCTATACATAAACACTAACTGATGCTATCCTATGACCGGAATTTTACGCACCTACCGGTCAGCTTGGAACACAACAAAGGCGGACACTGAATCTATGGCGATAAAAATTAGGGCAGGCTTCCTTCGAATTCTTTCCTTTGTCTTTTTCGTACTTACGAATGCATGGTGGACGGCTCGATATTTTCCACTCAAAAATAGAAAATGTTTCATTCTACTATCAATAGCCCGGTTGACGTTCTAATAAATCCCATTTGGATAGATTTTTTCAAAAATTACATCTGAATTCAAACATACTTACTTTGTATAGGTAATGATACATTCCAGCAATTGTTTTCTTCGTCACCTGTTCCACTTTGTTCCAAAACGTCCAAAACTTCTAAAAGGTTTAACACTGATTTCTGTGGGATAGGTAGGTAGGTACAATAAATATTAAACAAAATAGAAAAACCTTACTCCCTCTTTAACCCCCGACGCAAAACAAGGGTTGTTATAAGTTTGAGGTGTCCGTTTCTCTGTGGCATTGTAGCTTTTCAAAGGATGGACGGATTTAGATGCGTTTTTTTTTTAATTTGAAAGCTGCTTTAGCTATAACTATACTTAACGGAGATCTGTCTAGGCGTTCAAGCAAGCATTGGAATGAATATTAGACGCACTATTGGTATTTATTTCACTTTTTAACATAATATGGGAGATCTAGAAGTTAAAACAATAACAAATGATAGGTAGTAGGAATACTCTTGAATCTCAATTCGCATGATAAAATGTCCAATCATATACAGGGTTACATCTAAAGCACCAGCCAAATTTTGAGGAATGGTTCGGAATCGATACCACAATAGATCTATGAGAAAACTAAAAAAAAACTATACAATTTTTGTCCGACGCAAAATACAACATACATGGTTATAATGTTAACTAAGCATAAAATTAGTTCCCACCGACTGTTATCGCATTCGTAGGTTGGTAACATTATGGCTTGTACTAGGTAGGTACGACGTAGCGGTGAAGTGAAGCATTTTTGCGGACTGTTTTAAATAAATGTTTATAAAACTAATTACAATTTGGCAATAACATTCAAAAATGCATTACTATTTAAACCTATGTCCCGTTATATTAAAATTTGGTAACTTTAAAATTACCCTTTCATTTTATTCATTCATTTTCATTTTAGGTACTTTTTGAACTAAACCTAGTACCTATTATTATTATTATGTAACAGTAGTAGCGGATCATTAACATTAGTTACTAATAAATTCAAAGAATCCTTTAAAATAATATGCAGCAGTATTGTTTTCAAGAGTACCTAAAATGACATACCCAATTCCTATTTTCAATATTTCACGAATCGAGGTTCAAGAGTAACCCCTACTAGTCCGATGACAGAGTTCAAAGATAGGAGACATAACCCTGGAATGCCTACTGCTAAACCTATCCGAGTTTGGACTCGTTAGATTCGTCTTAATGACATCTGTAGGTTTACTCTTGAATCTGGATATCATGCAAATTGGAAATCGGAATCGTGTATGTAATTTTTGGTACTTTTGACACAGTACTAGCGGACTATTAACATTTAGTTACAAATAAATGCAACAAATCCGATAAAAAAATACTTTTTACTACATGTAACTAAATGTTAATATTTCGCCAGTATTGTGTTCAAGAGTACCTAAAATGACATACTCGATTCCAATTTCCAATATTGCATGAATCGAGGTACAAGAGTAACCCCATTATTCATATTTTCAAATGACGAGGACTTGATAACAAGGACCCGTTGAAAGAACTGGGAGATGGTGGCTGATGGATCATAGTTTTAAAGTTTCGTAATCTCTGCAGTATTTCTAAAGCTCATCAAGGAGTTGGTGTTGTAATTTTGATGATTGAGTGTATGTGTCTGTCTGTGGCATCATTACTTTAGAAGCGACGGACCGTTTGTCGGGGGCTCATTTTTTTAAAATTCCTGATGGAGGCGAATATTTGTGCGAGGTACATAGTTGTCTGCATTAGTATTATTGGCTAACGTTCTTACCGCAAGCATATAGGTACTTACTTTGTGGTTGTTTCAATTTGTGTAATTTGTCCAGGGATAATATAGGTAGTTTTTGCTATTTCGACCGCCTCGTTAGTAGAGTGGCTAGCGTACACACATAACTACATCGACCAACCGCTTGGTTTCAATTCCCGACTGGGGTAGGCATTTGTGTGATAACATTTAGATGTCTACTTTTCCGGGTCTGGGTATTTATTAAATTTATTCTGGTATTTATGTTAGTATTTATATGTATTAGTATCGTTGATTAACACCCACAACACAAGCATATAATTTGCTTACTTTGAGGTTAGATTCAATTTGTGTGGCTTTTCTAGGGAACTATTTATTATTATTTTATTTATTTATTTCAAAGACTAATTTCATTTGATAGCCATATATTACTTATATGTAGTAACCATATGGTTAGGTTTTCATTAAAGTAAAAAAAAAAATACTCCGAAGGTGAAACATAAATTTAAAATAAAAATGTAAGTAAATTTGGTCGTTCCATTTTATTCTTACCAAAAATCAATCATCGAACACATGACAAAATAACATTTTATTAAATCTATTTAATAGCGCCGCGACGCCAAGAGATTTTGCTCCAACATTAACTAAGACTAGATATAAAGGCACGAACTCACAACATACGAGCGAGGCCTTGAGCTTTCCAAAAAAAAAATGAACTAGCGAATACCGCTGGCTACCAGTGCACAAATAATAAAAACAAACTGTCTCGAATAAATGGGCCGATGATATAATGTCTCCAATAAAATGAAGTCGAGTTACAATGCAAGTTTACAACAAAATATAATCGCTCTGTCTTACAGTAAATACATATGTAAAAAAGGTGTGTGTGTGTGCGATTCACACACAATAGAAGTGAAACTTCAGTAAATCGACAAAAGAATGAGATGAATATATATTTGTGTCTCTTACCTGCAAAAGAGTGAGATGAATATATGTTTGTGTCTCTTACTTGTCGCTTTTCCGTTGCACCCATTTTGAAATCATAACGATTCTAAAGAAGTTTCACTTCAAAAAAACTCCTGTTTCAGTGTGCTTGGTGTAGTTTCGGACGAATTTACTGTACTACCGCGTTTGCGTTTGGACGATATGGAATATGTATGGAATAAATTAGTTGTTTCGACTATCCGCTAGGGGCGCTGACAATAACTCCATACATTTAGGTCATTAAACGTATAAACATAAACGCGATAGTGAATCATTTCAAAAACTCACAATTGGCACACTGATGATTAGAGTATCGTTTTGCAATTGGCATCAAAAATTTCGAAATTCAAATTTAGAACGACATTCATCCAGCCACAAATGTTTTTACGGAGATAGCGAGTATGTATTATATTTAAAAAATAAACAACCTCTTGTTGGCAAGACGCAATAGTTGCTCATAATCATAGGTGTTACTGGTGCGTTGCAGTCTTTTGGCTAATATAGCAGGCCACGCATACAAATCTGCCGGCTACCATACTCTCTGGCTATAGTCGAGTATTGATGCATATGGCAATTTATTCTACCACCTAGTGGATTTAGACTATCATTATTCATATTAAAAATGGCATAAAGAAGAGCAGAAGTAATTTTCACAGCTATAACTATAGGAATTCCTGATTAACTATAACAATATGGCCAGGTCGATGTACGGTTATATGCAATGACGAAGTATTTAACATGAACTGTATGATGTTACGACACAGGCTCTGGCCTTATTAACTTCTTGTAACAAACACGAGTAAATTAAACAACGTAAATTAAATGCAACCGGTAATGTTATAGTAGGGGAGCCCAAGAGGGGATTTTTGGACTAACTCAGGCGCGTCAGATTAAGGTATGGGAGATACCCTGTACCATTGTTGAACACCTCCATTATGTATCAAATCTCTACATAGAGACGCGCATGTATGGTTGTCGGTCTAATTTTTTTTGGCTTGAAAATATACTCGAGCGTGTCAGATTAAAGTACGGCGGGTTTATTACATTCCAATAAGTCTATGTTTGAATTTTCTGATGATTTGAACAAGACGTACGGGAGTAGGAGGTTCAGAAACTTTCAAAAACCAAGTCATATGTGTTAATTGTCTATTACAGCAATCTGTCTGATTGACATATTTCTGTCATCGGAGACACATTAGGCATATATATTATTAATATCTGATGAGTTTGGCTATGATCAAGTGACTGAAATTGCTATTTTAGCTTCTAGACACTTAACGCACCGCTAAAAAGAAAAACCTTACGGGACCTTTTTTACTCTCCACTATTTAATCGACAAAGTGCAATGGGTCCCAATTACGCTGGAGTTACTACACATTTCGCATCGCGGGCTCCCCTACTATTAACCGTTCGTTCATACGTGCGATTCTACTGCGTTTTATTTCAACACTCTCCTGACAGTTGCTGTAAAACAAAACAAATTGATCATGTTTTAAAGTGTAGCTCAAGCACGCAAAAAAAAATCAAGAATATTATTTTTATGACAATGGAAGACTAAAAAAATGACAAATTTCTTAGAAGTAAATGAGCATACACAGTCTGACGACCAAAGATGTCGATTACTAATGGTGCATGCGCTCTTAAAACTTTGACGTAGGTTTACCATCTATTCTACCCTCAAATCGATGGCGAGTATTGGCCACATTATAGCACAGATACCCGACATACAATCTCAACCAGAAATTGATTTTAAATACAATTTAGATCTTCAATTATAAGAAACAAAGACACGCGTCAAAAAAGTCAGATTGAGCAGAACTTTGCAACATCATAACAGTAATTATTTATATAACTTTAAGATATAAAGGTAACTTTTTTATAATCTTAAGCCCTTAATAATCTTAATTAGATAGACATTTTGCAGTACTTAAACAAGCGAACAATAGTTTATAGCCGCAATCTTTATTTTATTTTTAAACAATGGCCGTGGAAACTATGAATATAACAATCAATCGTTTAAACTCGTCAAACAGAATCAAATATACGCGACCAACATCTCGTATACATACATACATAGGTGCTAAGGTACGCACGAAATATCTAAACCTCATTTTTGAATGAACCCATGTAAAAATATGCGGACAGTGACTAGTCCAAAGTAATAACCGCAAAAGAACAAAAAGAAAGTAAAACATACAAAAATGCACAAACAATAGTACATTGGTATTCAAGTGATAATTAAATAATTTTTTTTTTTTTGAGGACAGCTTTAAGCTTTCGTTTATTAGGTACTCATTAAGCTTGCATATTTATTTTAATACACATGTGATTTGGATTAAAGTGGCAATTTTTTCAAACAAAAAAACTGTAATTTAAATTCCAAAAAATGCTAAATAAACATACAAACTTACTGACTTTCAATTAAAATTATTCCAAGAATTTATAAAATAACAAAGATAAGAATATCTTTTGCATTTCTAAAGTAAGTAAGTATCTTCACGCCCATTACTCCGAAGAGGTAGGCAGAGGCACAACCAGGGTAACCACGACTAGCCGAAGATACAAAGTCCCACAATGTGATTGCATTTCTATTCATTAAAAAAAATATCTCAGATAGAAAATGACCGTTATGATATGCGGATCATTAGGAAACATCCTGTATTTATTGAGACTTCTTGTAACATTCGTGTTCTACAGACGTTTTGATATGTGATATTATTATTAAATTGACACATTAAAATTTATAGCCCCTAAATAAAGATCGTCAACTGTCTTTTGCATTGATTAAATTATTTCTAACTTTAAGAAAAGCAAACATTATATAATTTTCATTTATGTATCATTTTATTGATTTAAAACATTGGTAGCAGATCCGTACATTCCCTGCAATGAGTAATAACTCATTAATATAAAAAAATATAAATTATGAGTAACAAATTATAAGTTTTTAAATTTACAGTGCCTTGGAATATAGGCATTAGATACTCAGTATTATTTTTTATTTTTTTGCCTTACAAATTAATTTTATTCCAAATTCGATGTTCCAAGTTTGCATTTGCACGTAATTCATTGAATCACTTTGATATTGACACGATATTTTTTAATATGCACATATTTTAATTCTTGTAAACCTTGTGTGTCTAAAATTCGGTATGATAGCACTATGTCACAGTGTTGTGAAAACAACAAATCTAAACTACAAGATTTTTCTTTAAAATACAGAAAGTTAGAAGTAAAATAAATAAAATTCAAAATTATATGAACAAGAAATTCTTTACAATAACGCAGTATATTACGCTTAACAAAGTTATTAATCTGTTTATATTCAGATTTACAGAATATGTTTGGTGTTCCATTTCTTGAACCCCTTAAAATAATCATACTGTACGTAAAAATTCTATGTTGGATAGAATGTCTAAATGACACTTGTACATTTCTTATATATATCCCTGAGAATACTTAAAATAACGAAATCGTTTGGCTAAATAAATTATTAAAATTTATTATGGAAAAGTACATGTGCCATTTGTGACCTACAATGAAATTCCACTAAGAGCCGTCGAAGAAATTATAGAAAACCATTCTATATTCTTAAAAACTATAAATATAAAATAAAATCTTTGCATACATAATTCCATTAGATCCCGACTCGTTGTTATATACAAAAAATAATTTTATGAGATATAATATTTAAGGATCAAAATCTCTTGTGCGTGGTTTCACGTTAGAAAAAATATCTATTTTCTTACAGTAATAACATTCTTCTAATTTGAGAGCTTCTTATCTTAACGAAGGCAGATGCTTTGACGAGATTTCACTCAACGGACCTGCAAAATTTTATATCAATAATTTATTAAATTTCAAGTAAATTGTGTATTCATTTTTATTATAAACAAAATATTTTTTACTTTCAGAAGAATACAGCTAAAATGCTTAGTATTTTGAAATTATTTAAATTCATGCCCTGAATAAAGAAGAAAAAAAAAGCACACATATCAACTCGGAAAGGGATCCTCACCGTATCGCCTTTCGCCTCGCCGTCAACCAGGCGTCAACTTAACGTATGCACGTAACCAAACAGTATCAGCAGCTCCTGTACATCAACTCTGCTAGGGCTAAACTAAACCGCGCTTACGGCTCGCCGACCGCAAACCTGTTCCGAGGCACTGCGATTACGTTACGATTCCGATTAGTGTGCGTTGCATTATGGACTTTCATACAAACAATAAAGAATAGCTCGAGGTGATACGGTGACGATACCTTTCCGCGTTGATATGTGTGCTGAAACCTTAAACCTGAAAACATATTATCTGAGGCGGCTTATGTGTACGTACGTGTATGTTTACGTGTGCGTACCGTTCGCGGACTCTTTCGGCTGACAAAAACATCCAACGAAGAATATCTTTCGGACCTCCGAACGCTTTAAGTTACGTCCGATAGATTGCAAAGCTCAGTGTACTTTCATTAGTTTGACTACTGTAACCCGTGTCCTATTATATGTTTCCAGATTTTTTTTTATGATATTGGAAGGCAAACAAGCAGACGGATTTCCTGATGGAAAGAAATTCACGCCGCCTAGAGACACCAAAGGTGGTAATGGTGCGTTGCCAACTGAGGCCGGGATGATAGGCCTCGAGCAAAAGTAAGTTTACCGGCTACTTTACCCTACAAACCGGAACACGTCATGACGTTATGGCGGCAGGAATAGGTAAGGCGGTGGTACCAATCCGGGTGAGTCGCTGCGAATCTCTACCACCTAGTCAGATGTCACGGTGTTAGTGACGGTAAGCCTGTGCTCGCCTTTTACGAGCTGCCTGGCAGGAAGGCAGATGGTCTATTCTGCAAAGGAGCCCGGACCAACACGGGGAAAAATTAAAGATTTAAGATTTACATAAGTGTCAGTTGTTAAGACAGTATAACGTCTGTCAGGTCTACTAGTACACAAAAAATAATAGAATAATTTAACGTATGTAACGTAAATGACGTATGTATGCATGTATAAAGGAGCATAATATCAGCTTTTGAAGTAAAAAGGTAGACGGTGGTCGTCTGCAGGTTAACCTTCCAGCCTCAGATTAGCTATGCACCATTTTTATCTTTGTTTTCTATAGGCAACGTGATTTCAATTCCTCCCCCATCAGAAAATACGATTAACAAAAAAAAAACACATTTTTATCCTATCTACTCAGCTTGTCATACTAATGTAATATAAAATTATCATAATTTCTAAATTCTGCAATCATAGTACATCATCATATTCCTAAAGTCAAATTCGGTTGTACTTTACACGTATTTCACTTGTCACTATACTACCTTCCCCAGATCGCACGCTCTTCAGCATCCGTGTTGATGAGGCCATTGTCACACATCTTGTTCCATGAGATCTAGACAGGTTTGTTTATGAAAAGCTGAAAGGAAATCGATGATAAGGAAAATATCCATCAAGCGTCAGTCTGTCAGCGATTGGCTTGCAATTAGCTCCAAACTGTGGCCCCTAAACCTTAAGGTCATTCTATTGCAACCCGCCTTTTTTACCGTCAACAAAAAAAGAGGGGTGTTATAAGTTTGACACGTCAGAAGGTAGGTAGGTAAGGTATGTTTGGCTATTTTATATCCATCCTTATTACTCAGTCTCACTTACTGCAAAAAGTAAAGAAAAAGAATAAAAAAAAAGATCTGACTATTGTTGGAGAACAACGCGTAAATTATATCAAAATAATTAATTACGCATTAAAATTAACACCTCACACTAAATTTAAGATTAAAAAGTTGACGTGCCTGTGTGTGTCCCTTTGGACTGTTTTCAGTGTGGATTTTTTTGAAAGCTGACATGATCGAGGTGGTTTTTAGCTACATTACATGTAGGTTTAGTCTAGTATTATTGAAACTTTTAAATTACCATTAATAACCCTAAGGTTATTAATGGTACACTGATATTAACGAAAACACAACTCCAACTTAAGTCACTGGCTGGTTAGACAACCATTTATCGCAGATTTTAAAAAAAGCGAGTTGGCCATCAATTAGTCAACGTCAAATGTTTTATGTCATGTCGTTCAAGTCGTCAACTCAGACTAGGTTATCAGGAAACTGAAAAACCTCTTTGTTACTTCAGCTCTCACCTGTCCATCTTTGTTTTGAGTTAAAACTTCCCACAGGCTAAAAATGAATTGATAATAAAGAATACTAACCTTAAGATCAATTGGTTTAAAATCATAGCCTCCCGTGTTGGTGACAAGCTAAAGATAGACCAATGAGAACGGTACAAACCTTAAGCGTCTGTAACAGATTGATTAGCGAGCGATCCATCCCAGGCTGCTTCTTTGTGTAACGCCGCTTGACGCTTCTTTTCTGTAACCATATGTTAATTCGTGCAAAATTATTCCATCACCATTCCAAAATATCAAAAATGAACAACTTTAATATTCAAGTTTTCTCTTGAGCCGCCGGCCTTCCCGAAGTGCAACCTGTTGATTTTGTTTTTTGGCGTGATAAGGTAGCGAACAAGCGACGTCTCCTGATGGTAAGAGATTGCCTTGACCTATAGTCACCATAGATGTAATATAGCGACGCTATTTGTGATTTGTGGTCGAAGTGTTAGGCCAATTTTGCAAGTCTACCGGCTGTACTACTCTCCGGGTAGGAAGATAACAATGACTTAATGGCAGCAAGAAAAGTGGAGACGGTGGATCCCTATAATTACAAGTTGCAGGGCAGTACTCTACTGACAAGTCTTGTTAGGAATGACTCATTTAACCTTGACTCGCCTCTTACGATCCGCCAGGCAGAAAGGCAGATGATCCATTTTACACAGGAGACCCGGATGAACACAGGCAAAATTTAATATTTTAATACGATGAATTATGTTGTAACTCGTACCTTTACTATTTTAATACAACTTAATAAGTACATTTTTTAGTCTGTTATTAATAAAATATCAATATCTAATAGGTGACATCGTCATACATGTGTATATTATATATATGCCATCATCATCATCCATTTCCCCGTGTTGGTCGGGCTCCTTTGCAGAATAGACCATAAATCGATTTATCCAAATGTGATCCATATCTGGGTGTTGGTTGAGTATTTTTATAACCGACGATCGATTCCGATTTGTCATTTGTGTGATAAACTTGTCTATATTCATTTCATCACTTACAATTATTATTATTAGCCAATTTCCATATTATAAGCTTAAAATTTGTTTCTAGTAGAGTAGATGTTTGAATAGTTTGGAAAAGTGTATTTTCATTCAATTATAATTTCCTCTTAAAAGTTTTTTAATTATGAATAGTGTCACATCGATAGTTATGGAACGTCAAACTAAAAAAAAAAGTATCTTCACGCCCATATGCCCGAAGAGGTAGGCAGAGGCACAACCAGGGCACCCACGACTAGCCGAAGATACTAAGTCCCACAATGTGATAGGTGGCAAGCCTATCGCCAACCGGGCACATATCCTATCCCGAGCAACATTTTTTTTTATTAGAAAATTGGAAAAACCCAATTTTCTTTTTGTTGCCCGACCCGGGATTCGAGCCCGGGACCTCATGCAGTCAAGTCCAACAACTGAACCGCTAGACCACAGAGGCGATAACGTCAAAATAGAATCATTAAAATTGTTCCTTCGTTTACGCGTGATGAGTTGACCAACTATCAAGGCTCTACTACAAGGCCCCAATCATAACCTTTTTGTCCACTACTACTACGTACCATAAAAAATAAGATTACAACATGCTATTAACTTATTTTTCTTGACGTTGACTAAAAATTGCATTTATGACATCCTTAAAAAATGTAGGGTTGCAAAATTTAAAAAATTGCTTTTTCTGTTTTTCAAAAACCGTTATTAATTTACTTTCGAAAAAATCGGTATCATAGGTCAACACTAAAAAAATAGGTATCATTATTGTTCTTTTTTCTGTATGGCTTTTGTCAACTACTACGCGCAGTTTGATATAATTAATAAATACATAAATTAATATCCCTGGACAAGTCACACAAACTGAATCTAATCCCAAAGTATGGGTGTTAGTCAACTGTTCTAATACATAGTAATACTTAAATAGATACCAGAATAAATATAATAAACACCCAGACCCGGAAATGCAGACATCTAAATGTTCATCGGGAGTCGAACCCGAGCCTCGCGGTTGGTCGATATAGTTAGGTGTGTACGCTAGCCACTGGACTAACGAGGCGGTCGAATAGGCATTATTTTTAAACTTGATATACACATCTGTCACTGTAGTCTCTGAGATTAAAAAAACAGATTGTTACTACTAGGTATTAGTAACAGCATTTCTGTGAGTTACATTTTTAAACATATTTTATACGGGGCACTCACGATATATTTTTATTTTATTGATATTTCGGTCTAGTCGCATAGACCGTAGTCACGACGAGACTGCGATAGGGATCTGTATCTTTTGACCACGGTCTAATATTAATACGTGATGCCAAAACTTTGGACCCCTTTTTACGAAAATTGCGGGAAAGAAGGAGGAGTATGAAAATTGGCACATTCATAGTTTATGTGTAGGAGAAGTGCAGAATGCTAATATTTTTCAATAATAATGCTTATAAAGCACATTAAATCAATAAATAAAACATTACCCACCGTACCATGCATTTGACAGTTGACATACACAAATAACTATATTAATGTTGACGATAAAAGATCACAGATGGCGCACAATTAGTGCGCCCGCGCCATCTGTTAAAATAAAAATACAACGACCACTAGTTAAAATAAAAATATAACGTGAGTAAATAACAAAAATGTTAATAATACGCGACAATTTGAGTTTAACATCGTATTTCTGTGAGTGTACGAATACTAACTAATGGGCACGTACCTCTGGCTAAGGTGATGAGCCTCCGTTCTTCAGCGCGTTCCTGCTGCGCGGTGCTGAGCCGCACGCCCAGCGCGCCCGACACTAGCCGCCGCGCCAGCGCCGTGCACGTCTCCGGACGCTGTCTGGAAACGCCATACAAAGGTACACATATAGAAAATGAATGTTAAAAAGCAACATTTATAACAAACAAAAAATATTTTACTTCAGATGGACTATACACAGTAGCGTAGCTACCGGAGGGCCAGACAATGCCTTGGATATGTATTCTGTCATATAATATCGGGAATGGATTATTTTTTTATTGTTCCAAATTCAAACTTTTGTTTTTTGTTGTCGTCAGATTGGCACAACTGTTTGACTTGTTTTGGCGAATATTGAGTTTTATCTGTAATTTACACTAAACTAGCTGTCCCGGCGAACTTCGTTCCACCCGTGCAGTTCGTATGGGAAAAATTAAAAAGTTGTTGTTTCTAGTTTCCTCGCAGCTTTTCCTTTTCTTTTTATCTCTTAAATCTTCCCTGGGCTTGAACGAATAATTTGAAACCAAAATTAGCTAAATAGATTCAAGCGTTCTATAGTTTCAGCGAGACTAGCTAGACCGTCTCTAGGCGGCGTGAATTTCTTACCATCAGGAAATACGTCTGCTTGTTTGCCTTCCTATATCATGTTATATAGTGTATGTTTTGTGAATTTTTGTCTTAAATTTTTGTCTTTGTCTTAAATTTTGTCATCGCCAATGGAATTTCTTGTACGGGGTCAATGAGAATGTTACTGAATGCTTACGGTGAATCTACTTTATCAAAAACTCGTGTTTATGAGTTGTACAAAGTGTTCAAAAGCGGTACAGCTGTGATGGAAGATTTGTCTCTCTCTAGTAAGCCATCAATGTCTGCAACTGAAGTTAACATCGTAACAGTGAAGGAAACAGTGACTGACTGAAAATCCTTATTCTACTTTGAGAGTGATAGCTGACTATGAATTCAGATGTGAGCTTTCCTATCTTTTAAGTTGGATCAAACTGCACACGGTGTGCAAACCAGATGGACCACTTTCCATACTTTGCCCTGGAACTAACCAACATTACAAAATGCTTAGAATATTCCAATTGATCAATACTTTTCTCTGAAACCGAATCTGCATCACAAACAGTTTCTTTTCGAACTATATTACAAGAAATGTTTAAGATTTGAGGTTATGTTCCCTGTTTTTTTTGTTAACGCAATATTTTTTTCGCAATGTACGTATAAAAAACTTTTTTATAAATATTTTAAGAAAAAGATGTTTAAAGGAGTAGGTAAGTGGGTAGGTGTCAAAAAGTGTGTATCCAATGCAATTCCACCAAGTGCCGACGATAGCAAGTATAGATTCTATAATTTTAGTATTTTTAAGTCTCTTTTTAATGACCAGTAATTATTTTAACCCAGTCCATCCTTATCTCTTCTCGTTTGCATTTTTTAAAAATAAAATTCTCGAATCAAGACAGACAAAATTTTTGTATAGTTCATAGCATTAAAGGTTGTCAAAATAAAAAAAAAATTTAGAGTACTGTCGTGCATAAAATCGTGACGTTCCCTTTTAAAATACAATTGAATCTGATATTGAGATATTTCATAATAAAATAATTTAATAATTTATTATTGTTTAAGTTTTATGTTTGTTTTGCTTAGGGCGGTTTTGGTCCATGTCCTTTGATTTTTGGAGTCCATATAGTGGACAAACAACGTGACGCGTAATTTACATATAGTAAAATAAGAAGGTTATTTAAATTTGTCGACCTGTAGGGTTGCAAGAACTCTGCGCACTTTTTGGCTTTGTTTCTTGACTCGAGCGTGGCAGCGTGCAGCGGCCGACACCTCGCCAGCGGCCGTTGAGTTGACAACACCTCCGCAGCTGAAATATAAAAAAAAACATTAAACATCAAATCCAAATTCGTATTGATTCATTTTTGTCATTATTAATGAATTTGTCATTAACACCATACTTCAAATAGGTGGTGACTATCCGTCTCAGTATTTTTTTTGTTTTATACCGACTCCAAAAAGGGAGAGGTTCTCAATTCGACTGTACGTTTTTTTATTTTTTTTTCCAATACCTGGCCAATAGCTAACAAATTGTGTTGGTTCTATTATAGAAAGATGGGTCACGATTACGAGGTGGTCCAATATTAGTTTTATTATGATTCGACAACTGGTTTTTGAGTTATATTTATTAGTGCACAAATTATTAATTATCTTGGCGACCTTATCAATAATAAGTGAAAAATTTATGCAGTAGGCACCTAGGTGAACTCAAAAACTACTAGTAGGATGTTTATAAAATGAGAAATGTTTATAAAATTCATGACGTCGAGCTATCTTTCGAAAAAAAGATCGCGACATAGGTAGTACCGAATGAACTAGTTGGAACCCGGGTTTTGCAGTTTTACTGCGCTTAATTATTCCGCTATTAGCTGTAGGCTGACTACCAATAAAGAGTGAACTTGAATGGTTCTTGGTTAGAAAGGTAGCTAGCTTGTGATTCCGAGGTGGTCCTACATACATTTTATTACTATATCCAACAAGTGGAGTACTTGGCGACGTGGTAACGAAAACGGAGTACTTGTTGACGTGGTAACGAAGTCGAAGACTTGTAACTATATACCATAGTCAAGAGACTTCTCTTGACTTGGGGTGAAGATATGTAATATGTGTATTTGTAGCTCCCTATGGAAAAATATGGAAGTTTTAAGTATGACAAGTTTGTACGACTGTTTGTTTATGGCATAATAACTTTTGAACAGATGCACCGATTTCGATTAGGTTTCCTTTAATTTTAAAGCTGACGTGATCGAGATTGTGCTAAGCTACATTACATGTAGGTTTTGTAGAAAATCATTGCTAATTTTGAATTCTAGATTTGTATCACCATTAGCCACTTATAGAACTGTACTTGGACACGTTTAAATCTGGATCTCCTGCAAGATTGGAAATTGGATTCGGATTTGTGGCATTTAGTATTGCTTTACATTTATTTATTTATGAAATCAAGATTCAAGAGTAACCTTATTTATCGAAACAACTATTCCTTTATTAACATTTTTAATTATTTATACGGGATACTCACGATCTCTTTTTATTTTATTTGTCGATATTTCGGCCTAGTTGTATAGGCCGTGGTCACGACGGGACTCCCGTCCCGTGAGTATCCCGTATAAATAATTAAAAGTGTTATTAATTCGCGACGATTTAAGTTTAAAATCCTATATTCCTTTATTGCTGTAAAACTGTAGTCAGAAATACCTACAATAAAAAACAGATTTAACTAGTCATATTTTGCTCATGGGGTTCATTCTGGATAACATGGTCCAAACATGTAATATCAAACCTCATTATCGAGCGAAAGAGAAGGTCTAAAAGCACTGAAGCCTTTACCCAAAGAGTATATAAATACTACGTAATAAGAGACGGGACTTCCATAAATACATAGCAAACCCGAAATGGTATAAAGTTTACTTGAAAAAGTATAACCCGTCTAATTTGAAAGTAAGCCTAAAGGCCTTCAGATATAAGGCAACTAGTGTCATATGATTTGAGCGAATAAAAAACATAGCAAACTTATTTTTTTTAATTTTTTGATATGAAAGTTGCGCTAAACTGCCTTTACCAACACTAATCCGTAATAATCGATCAAAGCCCAGAGACCTATTCGAGCAACCCACTATCGAGGTTCGGTGACCCGGTGACGCAACGGCGCACAAGTGGCACATTCGTGCGAACATTGCACCGCGCACTGGCAAAGACAAGTGTCGGCTAAATTACACTTACACTTTAGTACACTTACACTTTAGTCTCAATATCCCTAATTTGCATTATATTGTTTTTCCTCATGTTACTCAGATTCCGCTGAGTAAAATAGACCACATGCACTTTCTGGCAACTCGTAAGAGGTGAGCACAGCGGTACACCCCTAATGGTAGAGCGCTTTGCAGCAATTTGTAGAGATAAACCGCCTTACTTATGCCTGCCGCCATAATAAGTCTGTCATGTTTCGGTCTGGAGGGTAGAGTAGCCGGCAGACTTGCACCATAAGCCTTCCATCCTGACCTCAGCACAGCGACGCACCTGTAACATCTGTGGTGTCCATAAGCCACGGTTCTCTATAAACATCAGAAGAACTGTGTACAATTTTTCTCTCGATGGCTCCAAAACTCCAAAACAGTTTATTATGCAGGCGATTGGGAATATCCAGTGTTGCTAACTGTGAGGCCTTACTACCGGACCTTGGCGGCTAGTAGAAATTGCAACCCGAGCATGCATTATTTTAGTTTGGACCTATAACCTGCGAGACTGAAGCATTAACTTAATGATGGTAGAAGAGTTTTTCGTCGTCGAAACTGGCAGCAACATACAGACCAATCTAAAGTGTAATCATTTACCAGACGAGCACAAGATGTTTGCCATCAAAATATCTCAATTTGAAGACAAATAAACGTAAAGGCAATATTTTTTTATATAGCAAGGGAAGGTAAACAAATAAATGGACTTAAGATACCATCACTTCAACTATAAACAACAAAGATTTCGACGGTGACATGTGAAACTACGCGTGTAATAAGCCTCAGCCCTTTCAAGTTGATGGCTAACATATTTTCTGATTTTCAAACTAGGAAACCAAAATGGCGAGCACTATAGTTATGACACCGAGAATAAGTAAGGCAATCTAGGTGATCAGTTGCTCTACCCCACCACCAAAATTTCAAATCATTTTATAAATATTCTTAATTATTGTAGATTTTAAATATGTGACATAGCAACACTATTGTTGAGAGAGGTTGAATTCCTCTAAGGCCTAAGCCATCGACAAAATTATCGGATGAGTTTTATTAAAAAGTCTACATCTGTTATCTTTTGGAATAACATATCTTAAAAAAAAAAGTAACATGATATCTTAATCATCAATTTGTCCGATTTACGGTAAGCGGTATCAATTATAGTGATACGGTGAACCGTCGACCAGTAATGAGGTAGTAACTGTACCGGTGGAATATTGGTTGATTGCCGCTGAGGGTTGCCACCTCTCTCCGCTTTCAAAATTACAAGTCACTTATCAATTTACCCCTGAATATTATTTTTGAAGTGAAAACTTTTTTAACGGCGTTGCGCACTTTTTTGGAATGGGTAAAAACTTCTAAACTCGCGCCAGGACACGTGACCTGATTCGTAAGACATAAATTCGTAAGACGGCGCAGGGCGCTTGCCCGAATAATGCGGCGTAGGACGCTTGCGCGAATGTACGTGTTGTCATGTTTGTGTACGATAGCGTAATAAATGAATATTGTATTCTACGACATAAATGATAGTACTTTCATAGTGATAATTAAAGCAATTCGTGCAAAATTATTCCCTAACCATTCCAAAATATCAAAAATGCACAACGTTAATATTCGAGTTTTTACTTCTGCCGGCACTACGGAGTGCAACCCGTTTTTGGTTTCTCAGTTTCTGGTTGAGAATCAAGAAAATAATATCGAGAATAAATTACGTCATATGAAATCAACCAATTAGCGTATTCTGGGTTTATTGACGTCTCGAGTAGTCACGAACTCAGAAGAAAATCACGAAAAGCGAAGTTTTTTCTATTTCAAAAAGTGGAAACAAAAAATATTAATGTTGCAAAAAATTATTTTAATTTTTGATTTTTAATATTTTTAATTATTGCATCTAACAAGAATCTTCAAAATTCAATCATCATCACAGAGGTTCCCAAACTTATTTCATGTAACGCCCACTTTGAAAATCAGTTGTTTTGTAGCGCCCCCCCCCCTCGTTTTTTTCTTGTCAATAACCTCAATAACATATTTGTTGCGCCTAGTTTGAAAAAAAAAACATTTTTTTCAAGATTTATACCGCCCCCCTCTAGGCTACCAGCGCCCACAAGGGGGCGTTATCGCCCACTTTGGGAAAGGCTGCTTTAACATTTCCCCATGTTTGTCCGGGCTCTTTTGCAGAATAGACCATCTGCCTTCCTACCAGCCAGCTCGTAAAAGGCATAGGCTTACCGTCACTAACACCGTGACATATGACTAGGTGGTAGAGTTTCGCAGCGACTCACCCAAATTTGTACCACCGCCTTACCTATTCCTGCCGCCATAACGTCATGACGTGTTCCGGTTTGGAGGGTAACGTAGCCGGTAAACTTACTTTTGCTCGAGGCCTAACATCCCGGCCTCAGGTTGGCAACGCACCATTAACACCTTTGGTGTCTAGGCGGCGTGAATTTCTTACTATAAGGAAATCCGCCTACTTGTTTGCCTTCCAATATCATAAAAAAAACCGCCCGTAACCACGTAAAGTTAAATCAAAGCACTCAAAAGTTGAGATTAGAAGACTGCAATGCTATTACGTAAAGTAAAACGTAGCTATTATTCGCTGACCTTAAATTGTTATGCAAATTATTCCGAATTATCATCATTATTACAGAATTTTATATTATAATCAAAACTCACAAAAAATCCACAATACATTTTTTATACTAGTTAAAAAATACAATGCCCAAATAGTTCGCGTTAAAACGCTCTTGACCTCCCCATTAAATAAATAAATATCCACGGACGAGTTAAACAAATTGAATCTAACTCCAAAGTAAGAAAATTATATGCTTGTGTTATGGGTGTTAGTTAATTATTCTAATACAGAGAAATAATTAAATAGATACCAAAATAAATTTAACAAACACCCAGATCCTGAAATGCAGACATCTAAATGTTCATCACG
Organism: Calephelis virginiensis; assembly: GCA_002245475.1. NCBI lineage: Eukaryota > Metazoa > Arthropoda > Insecta > Lepidoptera > Riodinidae > Calephelis > Calephelis virginiensis. The sequence goes on from NJDC01007402.1 coordinate 102,394, forward strand.
CAAATGCCTGCCCCCGTCGGAAATCGAACGCGAGCCTCGCGGTTAGTCTGTATAGCGTGTACGCTAGCCACCGCTTTTATTTTTTCCCAGTTTAAGATTATCCAAAAGCGACAACCCTATTCACAAGGCCGTACACTCACCTCATTTTCACGAGTGATAAATATTAATGTGATAAGAAACTTGCTTATACATAATTCGCAGGTAACGCTATTTACCTGTTCAGCGTTAACACTTAGTACGATTGTAATAACATTTTGAATTTCGTAATAAATTTAAATTGAACTATTAAAACTATTGAAGATATTGGTTTTTTTATTTCGTATGTTACATTATACATTTATTAGATTGGCATAAAATTAGAGAGGTTTTGTTTTATGAAGCCCTACCTTAGTTTTTAAATACATAAATTGTCTCCACCCTAAGGTTGTCTGGCAGACATCGCTCTGAAGCGATAAGACCGCCTTTATGCATCTAAGTTTAATATCATAAGTGAAATAGTGTGTATTATTTTTAAATGTTAGTGCATAATAAAGTTTTAATTAATTCATTAATTTTTAAAATTCTATCTATGCACGACCCCGTGAGGCTTGTACAGAGTGAACTTGTGAAAAATAACGACCCGGGAGACGGATTGCAATGAGATATCACGGGTATTTATTTTTTCTTTGAAGGTGTGATTTCTGAACCGCAAAATTCCTCTTTTTCGAGTCGAAGAAAGTCTTGCTAATCCGGCAACTGTCCGAATGTTCCAGTAGAA
>NJDC01007402.1:104146-121127 GCA_002245475.1 Calephelis virginiensis
TGCACTTCTCCTACACATAAATTATAAGTGTGCCAAATTTTATGCTCCTGTGTCCGCGCAATTTTTGTAAAAAGGGGTTCAAAGTTTCATTCAAGTGTACGCCAACGATGCGGTCACTATATGTTATTCTAAGCATAACATACAGGTTTGTTTCACAGTATAAACCTCTCGTAGTTACCAGCGCAGCCCAGTTTCGTAAGGTTTGAGGAAGTTCGTGCGCCCGTGTTAGGTAATGTGATGCAATAGTAGTGGGAAACGCTTTGGGACCGGCTGGAACAATGGTCGAACCATGATATATCGATACGATTACTAGCTCTTACGTTTTCTGATTTCCTGGTAGCTCACTTTCAGACAGATCTACTAATCTTTCAACCATTATGTGTACAATACACATATACATTGAAGACTATGCAAAAAAATAATGTATCTTAACGCCCGTATCCCTAAAGTGGTAGACAGAGGTATTTGCCAACGGAAAACAACCGGGTTTGCCCTGACCTGTATAATCTCTAAACATGCTTGAAACTCGTTTTTAACTTCGGTAATCAAGGACTTAACACTAGGTGACTGTATCCAGACTGGTTTCTAAACCAAAAGTATGACATCGTGATTAAAGCACATAAATAAAATTAATGTACTCGTATTATAAAAAAAGTCGTGTTAGTTACACTATTTATAACTCAAGAACGGCTGAACCGATTTAACAGAAATTTGATGGGAAGGTAGCTTAGAACCTGGAAATGGACATAGTTCGCCGAAGTTCGCCGGAATCGCTAGTAAGAGCATAACTCCCAGGCGTCAATTCTCAATAGTTTTTTTTTAAAAAAGCAATTTGAAAACTAATTTAACTTTGGCCTAAAAATACTAAATACATATATTAATTTAAAAAAAGTATCTTCACGCCCATATCCCCGAAGAGGTAGGCAGAGGCACAACCAGGGTACCCACGACTAGCCGAAGATACTAAGTCCCATAATGTGATAGGTGGCAAGCCTATCGCCAACCGGGCACATATCCTATCCCGAGCAACATTTTTTCGCCTCTGTGGTCTAGCGGTTCAGTTGTTGGACTTGACTACATGAGGTCCCGGGTTCGAATCCCGGGTCGGGCAACAAAAAAAAAATCGGATTTTTCCAATTTTCTAATATATTAATTTAAAAAAATGTATTAAAAAGTGTTATAGCAATTTTCATCACCATCATCAGCAGGAGGACGTCCACTGCTGGACATAGGCCGCCTACAAAGAGCGCCACAAGTCACGGTCACCAGCCGCTTGTATCCAGCTATTCCCCACGACTTTGACCAGATCATCAGTCCACCGAGTGGGAGGTCGTCCAACACTACGTCCTCCGGTGCGGGGCTGCCACTCGAGAACATTTCTTCTCCAGCGGTTGTCGGTTCTGCGAGCAATGTCGACTGCCAATTGCCACTTCAGCTTGCTGAATCTCTGGACTATGTCGGTTACTCTCGTTCTCTTGCGAATTACGGATCATATCTCGGAGAGAAACACCGAGCATAGTTCTCTCCATACCAAGCTGAGCGACTCTGAGCTTATTTAAGAGGCCCACATTTAACGGCCAAATCTCAGTTCCATATGTCATGACCGGTAACACACACTGGTCGAAGACTTTCGATTTTAGGCTCTGTGGTCATTTGGACAAGAAGATACCCTTTAACTTCCCGAACATTGCCCATCCGAATTGGATTCGGCGGTCGACCTCTTTCTTGAAGTTGGATTTACCTAGCTAATATTAGGATTTACATAACTAATTTAACAGTAATATTAGGGGCATATTATTCTGGTGCCATTTTAAAAAACTTGAATAGCTCCCATACGAAAGGATTGACTGACTTTAGTTTAGACTGAAGTAGAATGTCTGACCTAAACGGAAATATTCTTTGGGTTTAGGTGCATCACTCATAAAAAACCAAGTTCTGATTCTGCGGAAGTTCTGAGTAGTACTATGATTCAAAATTCAAAAATTAGGGTTGCCTTTAAATTTATCATGTAGGTACTTATCAAACAATATTTGAAATCGAAATTAATTTCTAATATTTGAACTTTTGTTTAATGTTAGTATATTTCTAATAAAGCAAAATAATGTATAGAAGTTGTAGTACCAACACCTGGCAAGGGCAAAATATTTAATGTCTTTTCGCAGTCACTCGAAAACTGATAAAGTTAAACAAAAATGTTCGAAAATTAGAGTGAGAAAATTATAATTTTCCAACAATGCCCTCTCACTCTGACTCGAATACATTGAATGTTATGGCGTGCGCAATAACAAACTGTTGAGCATTACGAGTAGGCAAATAAACATTTTTAACTTGGAACTTGATACAAAGACGTAGAAATACAAAAAATAAAATCTGTTGATACATATCCGTTATATTATTTTCGACGTCAAACTTAGGTATTTCGCGGGCAATCCATGTAATATCACAAAAAAATATTTTTGGGCAACCCTATTTCGACGACACGATCTAGCCAGTAGATTTTAACAAGGCGGCTTGTTCAAATTTACCGGCTACATCTACCGCCAGACAATGGGGAGCACTGACACTATATTATGACAGACTGCATTGGCAGATTAACTACAAAGTGGGTACGAATTTAATGCTATTCTGTCGCGAAATAATACATTTCATTGTTTTAAACATGTTTGACGTATGAGGGACAACGGTAGCTTAACATCAAGCCATTTCAAATTTGATTTTCTATGTTGTCAATGCTGGCTTTCAGCAATATCAAACAAACCTATGAACTTACTAAATATTTACAGAAACTTTCCGTGCGGAATACGTTTAAATTTGCTACCGTTAAAATTTCGGGATATTTAAATTATTCCGTAGCGGGATAACCTTACCCGTCTTATTAATAAAAAAAATTTTTTTGTAGTTTTTCAAACTTAACATTAATTTACACAATTAGGCATCACAAAATAAGTTTTCTAACGATTTTTTAATGGAATACAATCACCTACTTTTGGGAATAAGAACTAAATGTCAAGATAATCGGTCCTCACACTGTCACTAAATCATGTAGGGGCATAGATTATCTTTAAGTCAGAGATCAGCTTCGAAATAAGTAAAGTAGTAAGTATCTACACACCGATATCCCCGAAAGGTTTCGCAGAGGCACAACCAGTGTACCCACGACTAGCTGAAGACACTAAGTCCAACAATGTTATAGGTGGCAAGCCTGTCGCCAACCGGGCACATATCCAAACCCGAGCAACATTTTTTATTAGAAAATTGGAAAAACCCAACCCGGGATTCGAAACCGGGACCTCACGCAGTCAAGTCCGACAACTAAACCGCTAGACCACAGAGGTAGCTTCGAAGTAGTTTACTTCATTTCTACTCCATCTTTATTAATACTGAATTTGTGTAATGTCAAGTTCAACGTTGGAGTAAAGTTAGACTCACTGTAATCTACGTTTATTAATAGGACGGTACAAGTTTATACAGCCGGTGTTGGTCCGGGCTCCTTTGCAGAATAGACCATCTGCCTTCCTGCCAGGCAGCTCGTAAAAGGCGAGCACAGGCTTACCGTCACTAGCACCGTGACATCTGACTAGGTGGTAGAGTTTCGCAAAGACTCACCCGGATTGGTACCACCGCCTTACCTATTCCTGCCGCCATAACGTCATGACGTGTTCCAGTTCGGAGGGTAAGGTAGCCGATAAACTTACTTTTGCACGAGGCCTAACATACTGACCTCAGGTTGGCAACGCACCATTACCACCTTTGGTGTCTCTAGGCGGCGTGAATTTCTTACCATCAGGAAATCCGTCTGCTTGTTCACCTTCCAATTTCCAATCCACAAACGGAACTATTTTCTATAAATATATTTACTACCGCGTTACTATGAATTCACATTTTTACCGCGTCAAATGTGTGAATACTATAATTACGAAGCGTGTATTTGTTAATACATGAAACTGTAGCTTCCAAGTATTTATCGATTTCTTGTAAGGAAATTAAAATATTCCTCTTTTCTATTTCGCAATACCCAAAACTTCTTTAGCACTCTTACACCCATTTTCATGTTCCCGAGTTAAATTTAATATTTTTTTTTTATGATAATGAAAGGCAAACCCCTAACCCCTTGACCAATAAGTGCAGTAAAACTAGTAAAATCCGATTCCAATTACATTACCCCGTAATCCAGGTAGTACATAAAAATACGCACTAATAAGTATAGATCCTACGCCACTGGTTAAAACTTGACCAAATTTAAATGGCACCTCTTTATTATGACCTACCTTTTGAAAAAAGAATAATAAAAATCCATTCGTTACATCCAACGAACCTAAAAAAATTATATACTCTCAATTATTAGCCTCTACCTTTTTGAAGCCGATTAAAAAACCGCACCGTTCCGTTCGTTTAATTTCGTACAATTAAAACATAATAAGTGAAATAATGCAAGTGTATTCGCACATTAATAATTATTTTAATAAATCTTTTTTTTTATGTACAAACAAGTTACATGTATGAGGTAAGCGCACTAAAAACTCATAACTTGTCAAAACAGCAAGTTCAAGGCGAACGCGCGTCACGTTTTGCATAAAAATGACATCGCCGGCGAAATGTAGAACGTGTTAACGAAATCGAAAGTGTTACGTGGTACAATGATAAAAGCGGTAGCGATAATTTTTTCTTTCTTTATTTGGTAAGATGAACTGGTATCTGTGTGATTTCACGTCTGTGTTGTAAACTTGTTTGTTAAAATTGAGTTATTTTTAATTTAATTGCAAACATTTAGATGTCTGCATTTCCGGGTCTAGATGTTTATTAAATGTATTCTAGTATCTATTTAAGTATTAATTTGTATCGGTGTCGTTGACTAACACTTATAACACAAGCATATTTGCTTACTTTGGGGTTAGAATTTGTATGATTTATCCTGGAACATTTATTTTTTTGCACTTTGGCACGAAAACATTAACATGAAATTCGAATTATAAGAGTTTTGTAGGGATTTCATTAGCCCAAATTAAGGTAACTTAATTTACACAAAACCGTTATTCAAATAAGTAGGATTGGTCTCTCTAACCTGGCAATAACATATTCACTTCAGATTTTACTTTGACATGTCCTGCTCGTAATTACTTAAGTCGCATATGAATACAAGTATTATGTCAATATTGGTAAAAACTTTAAGCAATGAGTACTCATCATCGTGCATTTACTACATTTTATTTGTTCTTTTTCTAACTACAAGTAACCCTTAACATTGCTCGACACAAAATTTACCTAATTTTGTTGAAACTCAGTCCATGTTGCAAATTTGATACGGTACTATTACAAACAAATCTTTAAGTATTACAATAAATTAAAAAAGTATCATCACGCCCATATCCCCGAAGAGGTAGGCAGAGGTACAACCAAGGCACCCACGACTAGCCGGAAGACACTAAGTCCCACAATGTGATAGGTGGCAAGCCTATCGTCAACCGGGCACATTTCCAATCCCGACCAACATTTTTTTTATTAGAAAATTGAAAAAATCCAATTTTCTTTTTGTTGGCCGACACGGGATTCGAACCCGAGACCTCATGCACTCAAGTCCAACACCCGGACCGCTAGATCACAGAGGCGATAATTATTACAATAATTAATAAAAAGTCAAAACAGTCTGAATTCTTTGTGTATTTATCGTGAATGGCCACAGTTTTTGTATCGAGGCAGCAAACTGTCAAAATATTGTCCGCCTCTTACTAGCTGTTCATCACTCATTACTTGCACCAAACAACATGCAATCTAGGTGAGTGGCCGAAATTTGTCGTGTTTGGTCTCCTTATCGGTTATATAACTTATTTTCGTCATCTGATGCAATGTCTAAACAAAGTATTGCCGAATACAGAGTTCAATCGTACCATTGCCTAATGATTGCACTACCTACAGAAAATCTTTCATCACGATTTGTAAATGTTTAGCAATAACTTATCTTTATAGAGAAAAGGAACGAAGAAGACTTAAATATAAAAACTTTGATGTAACACGCGTTTTCTACCATTATGAATATGTGAAGTTTTGTCTTATTTTATTGGTCTTCCTCTTCCTCACTTACTATCTACTTTTCTTTTCAAAATCGTAATTAATTATCTATTTTATTTTACTCAAATGGCTAATATTGGCTAACTTGAATAATAAATCATTGTTACAAACTTTTACTAATAAATTTTCAAATTATTACTAATATTTTACATGGAGTAAAAGTTCCCACTTGTTTACTACAAGTAAACTTAAAGGTGATATTTATTTTCTCTTCAGTCCTTATCTTATTATATTTTGTTACAGATTGCTTATAAACTTAGATAGTGAGTCGGATCAGCCACAATAATATAATTAATGTGTAATAAAGTTTAATTATTTTTGCTTTTGTATATATACCTACAAAGTTTTGAATTAAGTGAAGTATGTGATCGATAGATCTCACCGCCCGCTTTTAGTCATACAGTAATATAGGTCACTAGAGTTTTCTACTAATGTAGTCAGCAACTATAAGGGTGTTAAATTCTGTGCTTTTTTTTATGAGAGGTTACTGACTGATTCCAGACTGGAATATGACTGTGGCATTATGCCAGAAGAAATAGATAAGGCAGTAGATCTTTACCCGAGCAAGTCAAAAAAAAAATATAATAAATAATTATAGTACATACAAATATTCTAAATAATGCTTTTATGTGTAGCTAAACCAAAAAGTGCTTAGACAAGGATTAATAAAATGTTTATAAAAACACCTTTGTCAATAATGTATTATTTTAAAATGCCATTAATTGCCATAAATAATTGGTCCAGGGATATTTATTTATGAATTTATAAATAAAAAGAGTTACAGGAAGTCAATCTTAAACTGCTACTGCTGACTTTTTATAGAACTTTTAAAGGCGAAACATTTTGTCAAAGGTAACTTGAACCGTTTATTCAGCAGACGCAGCGGATGCTGTAAAAAAGGAACATAATATTGCGTTTGGCGTGAAATCCTAAAGATTCTTATTGTAATAATCGTTTTTTTATTTATAGCACTATCTGTCGGAGATAATGGTAAGTGTGTCAAATAATAAGTACATCTGACCTTTAATAGTAGTAAAAAAGCACGTTTTAAGATTCTGTTACAAAAATACATACTTAAATACCAATATTTTAGTTACAAGCACATGTAATTAAAGTTAGAGATTTGACGTTGCTAATTTTCACGCACAGGCCATATTAAATTTATCTAATCAACTTTTCTTACTTTTAAATGCAAGTTTGTGTACTCATGTTTCAAACTATTAGGTACTACCGCGACTACATTACTAAATGATTCTTCCAGCGATAAATATGTTCGTCACCTCCCTAAACCACTAAATATTTCTACGGCGCAGTCACCTTATTCTTAAACTAGTGGCTCGCCCCGGCTTCGCAAGGTTATGAAATATACATATAAACATTCCTCTTTCATCATTTTATCTATTTAAAAAAACCGCATCAAAATATACGTTATACGTATGTAAACATACGATACGTTACTAATGGACAAACAGCATTAATAGAAGTTTGAAGTGAGCGTGCGACGGTGTCGAAGGTTACATTCGCTAGCATTAATGCGGTTAGAGAACAACTTGCGACAGTCATGTAATGTAGGTTGGGATAATACTCGCACATCCAGCGATTACGAATGTTAGGGGGGTTAACTGACACGCTATTGGTAAACTTTGTTGGATAACTGCATCAGATATATGCGGTTTAAAGTTCTAACACAGATATTATCATGTTACAAAATAACCACAAAGCTGTGTGTGTACATTGAATATATTCGTAAACTTGGACGTTTCTGGGTGGCTTCAGAAGGCTTCTGAATTTAAGAGATTGATTTATTTTTCCAACATTAGCTTCTATGATAAATCTACAAACAATTAATCAAATAAATACAAAACTATAACAGATAACACGTATGTTGTACTTATGTGTGTACTTCAACACAAATCCACAGATTTTAATTGAGGGTAGTTTAATGTAAACGAAAATGATGTACCTATAATAGTAATAAAAATAATTTATGTTTTGTTGTTCCCAGGTTTCGGTCTCGGACGTTTAGAATATGAAGGGGGAAAATGATGATTTGGTCATGAAACTGATCAACTAATATACACTTCTAAACTTGTAAAATCATATAAGGATGGAAACAATTCTGATACAGTTAGAGAAAATAAAGAAAAACCTTAATTTACCCATTTATAAGCGTTATCGGCTAGCGTATAACTTACTTTGAAAAACATTGTAAAAAATATGGAAAGCGAGAAACAGAAAGGCCAACAAAGTAGAAGTAGAGAGTCATGGTCTGTGTGTGATCGCGATTCCGATTCTATAATCATTTTCTATGAATGAAAACGTACATACACACAAATACCATTGATATTATGGACCATTTCAATAAAGTTTCATTTCTGAGTCTTGTTTTCCCTTTCAATAAAATCTCTTATTTTCAAAGTCGTTAATGCTCTCAGTACATGTCTCTATTACAAAAGTCCATATAGAATGGTGACCGTTTTTCATAGGGCCAGCTACTGAATCGCTTGCTAGCTCAAACATATACTTAAAAATTTAAAGCTATTTACATTTGTTTAATATTATGTTAATGGGTATGTAATAGCAACAAGTACCGAGCACTAAAACAGCGAGCGGTACGCTGTGCAACTTTATCAAGGTCATGCGATTCCGCAATGTGATTATGTATCCTTCATTTAGCAAACAACTGCAAGTTTATAACTTTTGTGGTTTAACTCAGCTGAAACAGGTTTTTGAATGTATCCTGATTATACAGTTATTTGTTGATTATCCTTACTTATAACTAGTGCAATAGTATTATTATTATTTTTCAAATCTAAACTTCGATTCGACTCAAGTGTATTTTACTTTTACTAACGAGGAAGAAGCGATATAATGAATACTGAAAAAGTTTTCATAAATAATGTGAATTTTGGTAATTCGCAAAGATACCTTGTCTATGCTTCCTCTATGTTTCCAGTCTATGTGGGCTTTAACGAGTTATATAGCTAATGGAAGAATCTAATTCTAATTAGTATAATGTCGAGCATATTTTGATTTTCGTATAAATTTTCAAAACCAACACCGCTACAAAGACTTACTGAATGCGACAGAGTGACAAATTAATGTACTTGGCAAAAATAGTCAACTTCATTTTAATTCATCACATTTACATAGTACATCAAATGACGACTCAGATGCAGCCACAAATGCGGCTTCATTGGCAGGTCTATTTGAGACCGTTGTAAGAAAACGTTTTTGATTACATAGTAATATTAACAACAAAAATTGTTAAGAACTTACCTATTTTGGCGCTACTGAAGACTATTAATGCATGAGTATCATCCACCCACTTAATTTCGAAACCAGTGTCTTTGTATTCACTGAACAACGACAACAGATCGTTAGTCTTAAATTCACTAGGAAAGTCATACACTTCGACAACATGGGCAAACGTTTCATCATACGGACCGTTAAAAAGCGTTTGACCCTTCGTTTGGTATTGCTCATAATTATTCTTAGTCTTACTTATATGCACTTTGCCTACTGTTGAAGTTAACTCTTCTAATAGTGACGGATCCAAACATTCTCCACTATCATCGAATACTGCATCCCAATCATTTTCTTCTCGTTTCAAAGACACTCTCGCTTCCAATTTTGGCTTCAACTTTTTAGGCTCCGGTTCCCGTTCGTCTACCACCTCAATTTTCTTTGGACTAGGTTCATCTATAGGATCTGATATGACTAAAACATCAGAATTAAAACTTTGTTTAATAATTCTTTTACTACTCCTATTTATTTCTTGCGACGCTCTTCTCAACTCATTCTCTTCACTATCTTCATCCTTACTATATATATAATCCTTATCTATAATTCCCTGTTGATTTTCTTGTACAGCCATGTCTATTTCATTCGAGTCATTTGCCTTCCAATCGCTGTCGTAACTTGCGTCCGTATAGTCATATAAACCCGGCCTATAAAATCCTAATTGTCCATTTGCAAAATAATCTCCTATATAAAAATTCTGTCCTACTTCTTCTATATCATTAAAACTATTATCACTAAATATTGCACTATCACTATTTGGCACTTGGCAGCCGGAAGGCACAGAGTTTTCATCAGCAGCAGGTTCTTCGTTATCTATACTAGGTGTGACATGAGATCTTTGATTTCTGAGATGCGGCGGTGTATAAACGTTGCAATAAGTTTTATCGAGAGACTTTTTCGGTGTACCGTGAGCTGATTTATCTTTGGGTGCTGGCGATTTCTGGCGGATTCCTTCGTTACAACTAGTCCTTTTGATATCTGGTGGCTTGTCTTCAGTAGCTTCACTGTTACGCAAAGCTCTGGGAACGTACACGGCTCGATCAGGACGTCGAGGTTTTGTAGAACCGGACCTGTAACAAAATAAAAGTTATTAGTTTATTCATTCACAAGTTACAAAGGAATAACGTGTACCGTGTTTTTTTGTATTTGATATCGCATAAGAATATTTATTATTCAGCACTAGTGAATATCAATGTCGTATAAAGATTAACAAACTAAAGCCAACCATAGTAGCTACTTTTTTTCTTTTGGTGCAGAGATTATAGATTGAATTATATAACTCAAGATGGTTGCTGTTTTTAATATTTTTAAGAAACCTGTAAATCCATAAACTTTAAGTAGAATCTAATTCCTATATTTATCGAGTATGATTGAGACAGTTAACTTATTTTATTTAATATATTTTTCAATAAAATCGATAATCGAGAGATGGAAAATGAAAGATATGACATTCGTTATATTTGCACATGTACATGCAAGAAAAAGGATAAATAAAGGAAAAATGTTTCCGCTGTTCGTTGCTAAACGAAGCTTTGTTGTTAAACATTCGTTCTGCAACTTGATTATATTAAGGGTCTATTCTGCCCTTTCTCTTTTTACACCAACACTTTCCTTCAACCCCACTTTACCCTTGCCGTACAACCTAATCAATAAATAAGAACTGTATGTGTAAACTGTACTGTATGGACTATGTGAAACAAATATATTACTCAATATATTTGCAACATTCAACAGCTACTAACAGTTTGTATGGATTAAAGCACTGTTTTGCCCATTTTCCCTACAACTTTCGAAGTTTTTCTTTTCATATGAAACTTCTACTGTCGATGAACAACACAACAATAAAATAATTAGCAAAATAAACATTCGTTCTGCAACTTGGTTCAATTAAGGGTCTCCCGGACACCTTCATTAGCACAGTATTCTGCCCTTTCTCTTTTTATACCAACACTTTCCTTCAATCCCACTTAACCCTTGGGTACAACCTAATCAATAAATAAGAACTGTATATGTAAACTGAACTGTACTATGTGGAACATTCAACAACCGTTTGTATGGATTAAAGCACTGTTTCACCCATTTTCCCTACAACTTTCGAAGTTTTTCTTTTCATATGAAACTTCTACTGTCGATGACCAACACAACAAACCAAAAAATAGACGGTTGCACTCCGGGAGTGCCGGCAGAAGTGAAAACTTGAATATTAACGTTGTGCATTTTTGATATTTTGGAATGGTTAGGGCATAATTTTGCACGAATTTCTTTAATTATCAGCATGAAAATACTGTCATTTCTGTGGTATAATACAATAGTCTCGTGTTTAATCGGACATTTTTGGATTCGCACTGTAATCGTATAATCCGTGAAATGTACTAGAACACCTTATTAGTACATATTAGGTAGAACTTAACTATTCTCTATATACTCTGTGCTACACCATGAAACTTCAATACGCTACCTACCTACCCTTTCATAATTTACCTCGGCCAGTTAAAATAGTATTACTTATGAGCTAAAATATGAAGAAATATTTAATTTTGCAAACCTATACATAATTCAATATAATATGTATGTCTATATCGATTTTCCTTCTACTATTATTTCCTTTGTTTAACTTACAACTTTTTCGAAAACGGCTAAACTTCTTCACAATGTTGTACTGTAATTTCTATTAACTGATAAACTATGACACACCTACAAGTCGCAAACAAATTAAAAGATGTTTTACTAAACTAATCTACCACAAACTGCAATGCATTCAAAGTAAGAAACAGTTTACACTTTAGGTACAGTACAATTATTTAATACTGCAGATCAACGCGGAGGGGCCGACCCGCAGTAGTTTATGCGATTGTTTTACACTCACTCGTACTGGTATTATCCATTATGAATTCTATACTGTTCGGAAATATGTAAATAATACAAAAACAGCTACGTTTTATTTTAAATCTCACGCAAGGGACCTGCGCCGTCTTATTCGCGCATGCGCAATGCGCCGTCTTACGTTCTGACGATCTGACGCGAGTTTAGAAGTTTTTACCCATTCCGAAAAAAGTGCGCAACGCCGCTAAAGAAGTTTTCACTTCAAAAATAATTAGCAAAATTGGTAGAAATTGACGCGATCACTACGCGAAATACGTATTCATTTTTAAATGCACAAATTATTAAAAGTCTTTTTCTAGATCCAAATTATCACATAAACACTGGCCTACGGCTCATTGCTTATCTACGATGTTTCGTGGCGAAAACGTCTGATACATCCTCTTGATCTGAAACTGCCCTGACCCTCTTACAACATTTCATTGGGCATACCTTGCATCTTCCATACAACTATTATCCGATGCTCTTTCTATGCTTACTGATCACACTGACAAACCTGTAGCTGGTGCAGTCCATGCTTTAACTCCTATTTTATACATAGAACGATTACCGCACGCCTCCAATCAAACTCCTATCATTTATTACAAAGGACAAAGAAAGGGTTCCGTATGGTAGAGCCACTAAATTTTGATTATTTCGGCAGTGACCATACCTTTGACTGCGGCATCAACACCATATTTCATACTTCTGATAGGCCTTTCTAATTCTTGATAACACCGTCACATACCTACGTTACTTCTGAGTCATTTGAATGGAAATATCTTGGGTATATTGTCAAATGTTGCCAAGATACTGGACAATATTGTGATTCACTTACCGTGATAATTTCTTTTTTATATGGTTTATTTGTGATTTTGTTTGTTTTTCTCGTATGCTAACTTATGTCAACGTATCTTTTACTAATACAATAATCATCGAATCAGAAGCTGGCATTCGACAAACACGACTAACATCAAAGCAACGACTGATAACTCAAAACAATTATTATTTTGACATACGTTACGATTGTGGACGGAGCGTATTGTACAATAAGTGCTATGCAACAAAACAAGTAATATTAAAATGAGCATAATCATTTTTGAGTCATGTGATATGTAACTAACACGGTTTACTTAGATTAAATAATTATTTTTATTTGTAGAATATGAGTTTACTCGAAAGTGTATTTGGTATATTTATGTATACTGTAAGCGTTTAACGGCCAATGTTAATAATTTATCTCAATCTAATGGATTTCAAGCAATCTAGATAGCTGCGTATCCAGCGGCCTCTCCCATACCTAATTGCCATATTTATCCTGTTCACAGATATGTTATTGGCAAGCGATAACATAAAAATGGATCAAAATATCAATCTTGGACAGCAAGTTTTGGATTAGGATTGATTATTAATATTGGCCGTAACACAGCAAGCACTTCGACTAGTCGAGTAGTAAAGGTGTAAACGCTAACCGTCTTATTAATAAACATAGACTAAAGTACTCCAAGATTTAACTTGACATTATAGTCTATATTGCGCTGTAATACATACTATAATATCAAATTAAACCTTGGAGTAATTTAGTCTGTATTTCATAATAATACGGCAAGGGTTACTATCTTCTTCAGGATATTCGATACGATATTAAGTTCTTAGCCTTAATGACAGTGTTGTTAATTTAACAAATGATGCAGACTTCCAAGGAACAATTATTATTATCCATGTGTGATTTCATATAACAGTTCAACTGCTTTGCCAGTAAAATATAAACATAGGTTTGTAACAAATTAACACCAGTCGAACACCGTGTTACAGACAGTAACCATTTTTGAAATATTTTCCTGGTGTTACTAAAGCAATACTGATAAACACGGGGATATTTATACAAAAAAAAACAAAACCTAGTTTGCAAGTCTTTGTAACAATGGCCATGTCTTAATGTTAATCATAATTAATTAATTAAATATATAATTAACTCGAATCACAAGACCGTGAAATTAAGCAACACAGGTTGTTTAGTATGTATGAAGTGAACCAAGGTCACGTTCAAAATTCACAAGCCTTTTTTATTTTCATCGAAATTTCTTTCATAGTTTTATCGCGTTCTAAAGCTCCCACAAGTTGTAAAATCTTATACGGAGATTTAGTCTTATTGCTTGGTCTAGTTGCTATAATACATTTGGTTTCACCTGTAAAATATGTCACAAGCCGGATTGATGAAGTAGGTTCTTTAAATGCGCCACAGGCAATAGCGCCATGAAAATTTGAACTATTCGGTACGCATGACCAAACTTTAGTTCTTTTTGTGAAAACTTCTTACACGTAGTATCGTTAAAACAATATATGAATAGCTTCTTTTTGGGTTTTGCTGCCAATTTGCAATATAATAAGCTGTTCAGCGGTAATTATTAGACAAGTACCAAGTACTGCAAGGCCGCGTATAAATTCAGGCCTTTATTAATTTAATTATTAACACAGTACACTTGAAACGTTGTTAAAAAGAACCAACAATAACAAGTTGGGCTACCAGTCCATGACGCTGATTTACATAATTATGTGCAAATAAACTGCACCAGGCCATGTTAAATCATCACAGTATTTTCCCAACATTCTTTCAACAAGAAAAATGTTGAAATTTGTGTTTCGAAGATCTCAATGTGCTTCAAAGCAGGCGTATACGAGTACAAGCTTGTATAGCTGGGTTAGTCGAAACGTTTAAGCTAATTGAATTTCAACTGTTGGACGTCTTTCGTCATCTTACAATGTTATACGCAAAAGCTAGTCTAAAACAAATCCTCGCTATGAAACAGCTTACCCATCGCTTTATTCACACTATTCCCTACACACTCTTCTCTCTACATCCGCGGTTTATTCTCCAATCCTGCTAAAAGCACTACCAAGACATACAGTTTAATTCAAGTATTCCAGCACATTGTCGACTATAACTCTTACACTCGTCTACGTCTTTATAAAATACCATTACTTTGATTTTCCTTTTGCAATTAAGTGTAAGCCTTTTTCTTTACAACGATATTCCATAGCTGTGACAAGTGTTTGCAGCTTGGTATAGAGCTCAAAAGTACAGCTTTATCTGCATAATGCAGGTAGTTCCCTACTTGGTCACCTATGCTCTTTTCTACATTAATTAATCTTAACCTTTGGAGGTATTTGTCCAAATTCAAGACAAACAAACGTGTTTGCAACACGCAACCCTAGTTGACACCAATATTAATATCAAACCAAGGCGATATACTGCCATCTATCCGCATACATGATTTGTTGCATAAATACAAAAATACACTGTCACTACCTAAAAAATGTCACTACCTTCATCATATAAAACTATATCCAAAGCTTTTCTTAAATCTTAGTACCACAGATAACCTTCTAGCTCACAGCCAGATGTAAACGATACAAAAACGTGAAAGAACTCCACTTTTGTTAATTGAAATTTAAATAATTACGAACATTGTTGATCAATTCCATTGAAACATTTGAACTAATTTTAATTCAAGCATTGAAACGTCTTTCATAAAATTACAATAGTATAATCTAAAAAAAAACAAAACTAAATTTGGCACAAAGCCAAATAATTAATTGTGTAACATTTATCGGCATACATTTATCAATGCTTAAAAGACTAAAATTCCCAAACTAAAATCGGAAAAATAGCTCCCAAGACCAGTTTCATTAAGCGCAAAAGTTGACCAGCGTATGTTTCCTCCTACGCAAACAAAACCTATAAGGCTTCTATAAAATTTGGATCATAGCGGATTTGGCAGGTAAGAGGTAGGAAAGTTATTGAATATGTTTTAATATATGTATGTACTACTACTGCAACGAAAGTACATAGTATTTTAATGTTCAGTAAGAGAAGAGAAAAGCTATTTTCTCGACAGTCCGTAAATCGTAATGTAAATCGAACACCGTCACCGGAAATTAGTTCCACGGTGGTATAAATGCAAAAATATCAGAATCAATCAATATCACAACTGACCTGACCATTGGTGAAGCCCCCATGATAACCTGGTCTGTAGTATCATTATTGTATTTAGACACTAACACATTGGCAGGCAAACGAGAATATAGAATTCTTGATGCTATGAAAAGTACTGTGCTTATGACACCCAACGTAGTTTTAGAGCTTCGAAAACTTAACGCAAGGATGTGAAGCCACATGTGCAGCTTATGTTACTAGGCACCTTACCAAAAAGGGTATAAGGGTACCGAAACACGCTAGTGTGTATACTTAGCTGTGACTATGACAGCTAGTAAGAGACGAAGTTGCATCCAGCCAAAGCTGTATTAATAATAGCCGATAATGGTAAATAAGTATCTTTACGCCCATATCCCCAAAGAGGTAGGCCGAGGCACAATCAGGGCACCCACGACTAACCGAAGACACTAAGTCCCACAATGTGATAGGTAGCAAAGCCTATCGTCAACCGGGCACATATCCAATCCTGAGCAACGTTTTTTTTATTAGAAAATTGGAAAAATCTAATTTTCGTTTTGTTGCCCGACCCGGGATTCGAACCCGGGACCTCGTACAGTCAATACCAACACCCGGACCGCTAGACTACAGGCCGATAATGGTGATAGAGGATTTCGCCATATTAATAGCTGTAGCTGTCAATTTCATAGCTGAATGTGCCATCCAGACAGCTGTAGCTTTTTAAATGAGCATTCAACGAACAAGCACATGGGTCACCTGGTGGTAAGAGATGGCCGTGGCCTATAGACACTATAGATA